>PVKS010000836.1:0-71910 GCA_004027875.1 Aplodontia rufa | reverse complement strand
TAGTATATAAGCACTGCATTAAGGTGATTAGGATATTGAGAGTTTCTCACAGAGAAATTGTCCAGTTTCCTGTAATTTTTGAGTGAAGAATACAAATCTGACTACTAGCATTCAGAAGCCAAGCAGAGGAATAAACCTAAGTATCTCACCAACCAATATATAGACTTAGACTTAATCTCTATTGTAGGCACAATAATGGCCTCTGGAAGATGTCCGAGTATCCTAACCCTAGGAATTTGTGAATATGCTATGTTATGTGGCAAAGGAGAATTTAGACAGCAAATGGAATTATTTTATCTTATTTTGCAGTACTGGGGATTAAATCCAGGGCCTTGTGCATGCTAGGCAAGTGCTACCACTGAGATACATCCCCAGCCCACACACAGTAGATGGAATTAAGGTAATAAATTGTCCTTAACATAGAGAGATGACCTTGGATCATCGAGTTGCACTTGAATGTGGAAGAGGAGGGCACCAGAGTAGTGGTCAGAATGATGACTGTGAAAAAGATGTCACCAGTCATTTCTGGCATTGAAGATGAAATGCAATTATGGCCAAGAAATGCAGAAATCTAATAGAGGCTGAAAATGGCAAAAAGCACATACATTTCCCCCGAAGCTTCCATAAAGGGATGAGACCTTGCTGATGCCCTGAGTTTAGCCCATTGAGGCCCACTGTGGACTTCCGATCTCCAGAATTGTAAGATGTTAAATTTCTTAAACCACAAAGTTGTGGATAATTTGTTACAGAAGCAACAGGAAAATAATGCAATTTTTTAAATTACAGTGTGGCACTTAGCACCCACCATCTGCTCTGTCTGATATTCCCAAATCTAGCACCAATCTGGGATAATCTCTCCTACCATGAATCAACAAATCCTACCTATCTCCTATCAAGGCTGAAGAAGGAGAAGTCTCCATGTTTCAAGCTTGGGAAAGGGACCTACAGAGCAAACTGCTCCTTAAGCAGATTTTTTAAACCAAGCCTCCAATTTTAAGCCCATCCCATTCCCCAAGACTATTAGAGGTCACTGTTCAATTCCTAAACTTTTCCAGCAGCAGAGATGAACACTTTTATTAAGGCAAGTAGACTTCCTCTTTTGCTATCCTCATTCCTTCTTTGTGGACAACTCTTATCTACTACCTCTCTCATTCTTTTGGTCCTCAACCTTTGTGCTGTTTTGGTTCTTTTCTGTCATTTTAGTAGGATCTCAAGAAATAATAGAAATAAAAACCTATATTCAATACCATGTTTAACCAATTTTATTTTTAACTGACATTTTATAGAGCCCTTATTGTGTACTAAATTTTCAGACAGATGATTATGTAAATTACATTATTTGAAGTTTATAACTCTAGGTGGTTGATGTTATTGTTTTTATCCCCATTATATAAATAAAACTGATGCTTGATTCAGATGACAAAACTAGTATGGAACAGAATTGGGATAGAACACATGCCTTTCTGACTCCAAAGTCCCTTTTGGCAACCAAATATGCACTCTTGTTAATTTTCACAAGGTTTAGCAAACTACGGCCCACTGACCAAATCTGGCCTGCCACCTGTTTTATAAAATTTTATTAGAACACTGCCACACCCATTCATTGACTATTGTCTAAGATTGCTTTTATGCTACCTTTTTACAACTGGATAGTTTAAATGAAGACAATCTGGCTCACAAACTCTAAAATATTTAGTCTCTGACACTCTATTTAGAAATATGCTGACCCTTGCTCGGGGAAATAATTTAATTACCAAGTTTCGAGTAATGAAGTCCTCAGATAATAAAAAAATTTATTACTGTACTAAATCAAAGGCATTCTTTTTATTATACCTCCAACCATTTGTTATCCTGCAGATAGCAATCTTTGGTCATGGTAAAAAAAAAAATTCTCTAAACCATCTCCTTTGTGAAGTTTTCCCCTTACTTCTAGTCATACTTGTACCCTTCTCCTGGCTTCTACCTCAGTTATTATGATTATAATATTTAATGTGGTTTGATTCACAGAACTGTTTCCAGCTGTGGTTCCTCAGGATCCACTAAGTGCTGACTTTGAGTAGACATTTACCTAGTAAGCATTTATTGAGTACTCTTTAAGTGTCAGTCAGTGCTCTTGACACAGGAGATTAAAAAATGAAAATAGTAACTTCTAGTTCATGTGTGTTCTATTAATCAGACATAGAAATAAACCAAACCAGAGCATGGAGTCTGGTTCTCTGGTCCCTGCAACAGCTGCTTCAGAATCACAGGAAGTGTTTGGGCAGTATCTCACACCTATTCAATCAGAATCTCCAGAGGCTGAAGCCCAACAGTCTACGTTCTTAGTGTCTCAGATGATTCTTATGCAGAAAAGTTTCAGAATCATTGTGTGGGTACCTAGAATATTTTTCTAAATATTTGAGCATTATGAGAGAGTAAGAACAGACCTCACCTGATCCCCTTTAATATAAACGAATTCCTATCAAAATGTGATCTTGTGTTGCTTATTTCTCCCTTTCAAAAACTTACCATATGTGTTTAATTGGAAACTTACGTGACTTTCATCTCTTACTAAATTTATCTTTTTCACCATTGTGAATGTTGATACTTAGCACAGTTCTTAGAACACAATCGGTATCAATAATTTGTGTTGAACTGTTGAATATCCAAAGTAAAGCCTCTCTAAATTGTCCCTAGTATGTAGAAGTAGCTTTTCCAATTTAGTGTGGAATGGTATGAGGATCATTTGAGAACAAGGAAGATAACACACCCAAGCAAATGTTTGGTCAACCTACACTTTATGTTTCTCCCTCTAGAAATGCTTCCTTGGAGCTCTCAGGAAAACTACCAAACTACCCCTTAAGGCTAAGCTAGAATAAGCAAAGCTAAATGGACTAGTGGAAAAGGTCATGAATTATGGGATTCTTCTCCGTTGTAGATAATCTATTTCTAGAGGTGTCCATCCGCACAGATTTTAAGGATTACCTACCTCTGTGGCTAATAGACCACTTACTTATATGTATCTACCAGGAAAGATTTCTAACAATGGACTCTTCCTATACCTGACACGGATCTACCCCTCCCACTAGAATTCTGAATTATTTTGCTGGAGGCTACAACATTCTGAGTAGTTTGTTGGGAGTTGACTGGAGGTGGGGATAACTCACCCAGTACAAGCTTAGCAAAGCTGAGCAGCTGCAGCATGTTGGGCTAGCCTTTGATGCAGACTGGTCAGACGGGTTCTGGATCTACAGAAGAACCGGTTTGACTGGCCTGTTATGCCAACATATTCTGGTTTGATTCCATGTTCCACAGACGGTAGAAACCTGCCCAGCCAGTTAAATGAAAGGCATATTAGGTTATCCATTGCACACAGTATATAACTTAGATGCAGCAGAACTCTTCCACTTAGCTGCAGTGCTAGCAAACTCTAGTGTGGTCCAGAGAGGTGGTGTCCACTGATTTAATATTTACGCTCATAGCTTTAGGGAAAGTGAAGAGTGAAACACCTTCTGCTTTTGACCAAGAGCAGAGGTTTTCTAAATAAATTGAAGGGTAAGTTAACATATTTTTTATATTTCTCAATTTTTATGTGGTTTTGGAAGGTTAAATTAAATGATGTTTAAAAAGATATCTATTTTTAACATGATAATTCCCAAAGTCTATCTTTTCTATAAAGCTGATTAGATATTGTTTAGAAAACTTGCACATGTGTTCATTGATTTGTTCGGATAGTTATTTGCTGTACTTTTCTGTAAGTTGGTTATGGCTATTGTCATTTTAAAAGTTGGGTTGAATAATTTTGCTAAACATATTTCAAATATTAATGATTCACCTTAAACCACCTACTTGTTTGATAATATACTATTGTTTTACAGGCTGTTGCTATATGGTGCAATGCTATATAGTAAATCAAATTACATATAAAAGAATAATTGCCTTTTAAAGGTAAAAGAAAAAAGTGTCACCCAGCTTGGTGGTTCTAAGTACATTAGAGGAACAATTCACTGCAAGAATTGAGGAGTGTGAAAAACAAAGATTGTGGAATCTGGTAACTGATTAACTATTGGAGCTCAAAAGCACTTGCTGAGCTGAATAGAAAGGAATGAAGACAGGTTTTGTCATGCCTGTTAGGTCTGAAAAACTTTTTAGGTTAAAGAATACTTAGATCTTCCTTTCATTTATATTTTAAAGTATTTGTTTTATCTCTTTCTTTCGTGGATCTAGTTAATTTATGTTAGTAATATGAGTCATTTAAAATGTTTCCAGTCCCTTTAGATGCATTTTGACATAATAAATTATCCCCTTAGTTATCAATATTAGAATGAATTGAATGTACATGTCTTTGGGGGAATTTAACATAACTGCTGACATAAAAATTTGTTCTGGGAATTTAAAAATTTTTAAACAGATTTACACTGAATACTTTCTGTCAAGAGTTATCTGTAGATTTTCATAGAACTAAGCCTTGAACTGAGCAAGACTGGTACATCCTTTTCATTGTTCCGAGTGTCCTCACTTTGTCATTATATTCATATTCAAAGGCTATAAACTTCTTTAGGATGTTAATAAAGAAAAAATGAAAATAAATATTCAGATGAGATTTCATTTTTTGCAGGGAAAACCTTTGATACTTCTTAGTCATACCTCTAGGCAATTCATAAAACTTCTGGCAATTCAACTAAACTTCTAAAAGCTATGTAATGTATCTGCAAATGGAATGTGCTGATTCAGCAAACCAAAATTAATGTATAACATAAATTGTATTCTGACAAGTTTTTGGTAATATGGGTCAAATTTTCAGTTGTTTAAATTTTTCTTTTTTTCAATTCATTTTCAGGTAAGAGCTACATATACATTAAATACTGTACATTGTTGATGTTTAATGTTTCTGCTGAATATATTGTATATAATAGTTAAAAATTTTAAATCATACTGAGTTTAAACATAGGACTTACTAAAGAATTTGTTGAACCTTTTACATTTATAGTTCTGAGGAAAGCTATATGGCAGCAAGACATATATTTCATATAAATCCATATATAAAATTTCAAGCCTAATTTTATTTTTTTGGAAGGGGATTCTATAGTTTTCATTTAATGAGATTTTTATTTTCAAATGTGTAGTAAATGTGTCCTATTAAATGTAACTTCATTGAGTGGCATGTATTTTCTTTAAAGGTACTCTTAAAATATTGATACGTTGTTTTTATTAAAATTAAAGCTATATGAATTTATTAACCAAATGAAGATGCATTCTTTTCTCTATTACTAGGCACACACATTTCACACAAATCTTTTTGTGAATAATGCTAGCTTTCTTAACAATTGCTTCTCCTTCTTTACTAAAAATCTTCCTGTTTCTTATTAAAAGCATTTACAATCATAAAATTTTTGAGCTAGAAGTATTCTTAACAACTAATGAAGTCAACTCTTGATTTTTAAGTTGAGGAATGAAGCCAAGAAAATCTAAGGGTAGAGCTAGGGCTAGAAAATCCAGGTCTCCTGAATACCAGCCCAGACTAGTAGTTTTTACACTACCCTGAATTGACTCTCCAGAATACTACATGAAATCTAAATGTTTTCTATCATAAAAAGGTAAAGTTCTATAGTTAAGTTAGTGAATCTTTGGTAACTAAGAAATTATTTGCTTTAACATTTTAACTTTTATCATTATTTCCATCAAACATTTTTGGCACAGTGGTTGAATGTATGGCATGGCCATTGGTAATAAAGGTGATTATCAAACCCTAATCTTTTAATGCCATCCTACAATTTTTTCCCCAAACTGATAATAGGGCTTCACATTCTTTCATATTTGCCCAGACTGTGGATCTGGCTCTTACTTTCTAATATTACTTTAAATTATCTCAACTTCTGTGTTGATATGTATTATACTATACATTTATATATTGTTTCAGTCATTTATATGTAGATAGGAGTTTAGGATTTGCCTAAGAAGTTAGAATTCCTGAAATTTGGTATGAACCAATTAGAAAATTTCAATGTTACAAAGATCAGAATGGTGGGATTCAAGCCTCATCTTAGAGATGACAGAACCTGTTATTTAAGGGTGTGCTCTTAAAAAGTACTATGCACACGAGTGCTCAAAAAACGCTTTGCACGTTTTTAACTTGAGGAATTACTAGGAACTGGGACCACAAAAAGTTTGAGAATAAAAGGCTCGAAATTTTAAATTCTGATTCCTGGTACTAAATATTAATTCTCCTAATCCCCTTCTCATTTTACAGGTAAATCCTGAGTGCTACTTCTAAAATTGGTAGCTTTAGTCCATTGCATGTGGACTCTGAAAAAAGAATCACTTTTATTTGTTTCAGTCAAAAGAAAGGAGAGTATACTGAAAAGGATGTGGGTGTTTAGGCCAAAATGATACAGATTTGAATACTGGCTTTGCTACAAACCACTTTACACTTGGTAATTGTTTAACTCTTTAAATTCTCTTTTCTTCATCTGTAAATTAAGGAAACTAAAGCTATTCATTAAGAGGTTATAGATTAGTCCCGGGGATATATAGCTTAGTAGTAGAGAACTTGCCTAGCATGTGTTAAGACTCTGAGTTCAATTCCCAGTACCATAAAAATAAAAAGAAAGAAAGAAAGCCAGGTAGCACACACCTGTAATCCCAAGGGCTGAGGCAGGAAGATTGCAAGTTCAAAGCTAGCCTCAGAAATTTAGTGAGGCCTCAAGCAACTTAACATGACCCTGTCTCCAAACATAAAAAAGGGTCCTGGAGCAGTGCTCATTAGTTGGAGCACTTGCCTGGCAGGTGCATGGACAAGGTTCAAACCTCAGCACTATATACACAACTAAGTGTCAGAGAAACAAAGACCAGATGAAAAATAAAATAAAATTGATTCTTTCTCTCTCATCCTCTCCCTCTCTAAAAAAATAAATAAATAAAAATTAAAAATAAATAAAAAGGGCTGAGGATGTGGTTCAATGGTTAAGTGCCCCTGGGTTCAATCCCTGGTATGAAAGTAAGAGAGATGGGTCAGTGGTAGAGTGTTTGCCTGGCATACATGAGAACCTGGGTTTAAACCCTAGCACCACATACACAACTAAGTGGAGGAAAAATAAATGAAAAAATAAAAAAGACAGCCATAAAAATAATTGAAAACTATAATTCTGAAGTTCCATAATACTGACAAATGTGTTCCTTCAAATCCAACCTAGTAACACTATCAGAAAAATAACTTCAAATGCAATTGTTCAACCGATCTTGGGTTAGCATTACTATTCTTATAAACAGGGGCATACAATCAATCTGACTGTCCCATCCATGTATGAATTTTTTCCAAATTTAATTTTCTACTAATAACTCAAAAACAGTGAAGTGGCAATCTTACATTTCTTCTTTTAGTCTAGGTTCTTCATGGAAAGTAGAACCTGAGTCCTTTGGTTTATGTGCAAGTTCTTTATTTGGGAAATCATCCCAGGAATAGGAGTAGGGGGTTAGGAAGCAAAGCTAATATAGTGTGTGTGTGTGTGTGTGTGTGTGTGTGTGTGTGTGTGTATTTTGCTGGGAATTGAACCCAGGTCCTTGCCATGCCAGGCAAGCGCTATACTACTGAGCCACATGCCTACCCCCTAAGAGTACATTCTTGAATTCATCCTCCACTGTGAGCAAATAAATGCTGGAGCTCAGTATAAGGGGAGTCATGAAACAACTTCAGAATTGCATTTATCTACCCATTCTGACTTCCTTCAGTTAAGGGTTGCCCCACAGATTGTTAATTTCTTACACTTTCAAATTATGTACTTGTTTTCAGTAGCTTCAGAGCAGGCCCTAGGCCAGAAAGTCAGGTGAAGGGCTGTCAGGTTTCACCTGCATGAAACTGGTTGCCACCGCAATGGCTGGGACATGCAGGGCACAAGAAGTGTACAATATATCATATTATGGGACAAATAGGGTCAAAATGCTTTTTCTTTTAAGGCTTCCCAGTGTAATACTTACACACAAGAGAACTAAAATGGATTTTCTCAGAAATGAGAATAGCAATGTCAAATGGAAAATAAGGAACTTTAGCCTACTTTTGTCTGATGGATTTGATCCATTCCCACAAAACCTGAGATGCACTGAAACTTTATCTTCTGTGAGAAAGGTATTTGCTAATAAACTACAATTCATTTCCTGAATTTGGCTGCCAATTTTTAAAGGGACAAACAGCAGCAAAATGAACTACTAATTAGTATGTACTGTGTAAATACCTTTATGCCCAACATTGACCCAAAGACTTTATTATTTAAGTTTACATTGATAAAATTAGAGTAAAAACACATTGAGTACATTAGATCCTCAAGAGACATCTCTCATTTTAGTGAAACACAGAATTTTAAATAGTTCAAGTTTGTCTTGGACTGTTTCCAAGAGGGTCTGATTACAAGAAGTAATTCATTATAACCTATAATGTGATCCTGGAGCTTGGTTCTGAAGAATACATTATACGAAGGCTCTCACCAAGAGATTAAAAATGGCAAAACTGAACATCCAGTCATGTGTTTTAATTAAGTATATACCATATTTGCATAATTAAACTTAGTTTAGAGAAACTGAAGGAGAAATAGATGTAAACAAAAATCTGACAAAGCCTATCACTTTTTCACTTATCTTGAATTCTGGTAGAATTTGAGTTTTTTAAAACAATAATTTAAATGATTAAAGTAACTAAGGAATAAAATAAATAGGAAAATTGAAGAGTACATCACAAACGAGAAAAAGGTGGTGTACACATATGACTAGAAAATGTCCCATAATAACAGAAAATACTTTCAAAAAAAGAAATAAAATATACTCAGGTCTTTTACAATGTTAGCTCAGAACATAATATCAACATTGATACCAACATTCCCTTTCTTGGATTTTTTTTTCTTTCAGGGCTGAGGACCGAACTCGGGGCCCTGCACATGCTAGGCAAGCGCTCTGCCACTGAGCTAAATCCCCAACCCCCCTTTCTTGGATTTGAAGCTGGAAAGATGACATATCATTATTATATATAAAGGATTTTTTACAATCACTAATCCCTGAAATAAATGAAAATTCAGTTTCTTCTGTCAACACAAATTGCTTTTGAGCTAGATGATTTTTAAATCCTTTGGTGTATAATGGAAATAATAACAACCATTGCATAATATTGCCAGTTTTACTTAAATTTAATTATGTAAATCAAATAAGACAATACATGTAAAAGTACTTAAATTATAATTTATCTTTTATTATTATAAATCTCTCATCATTTCCATACTAATTCAACATTTCATTATAATATTACACAACCTTAGTGATTGCAGATGTCCTAATTACCCTTAAATCTATTAAACAGTTTCTCAGATTGTTTGTACATATATACATCATCCAATCCTATCAACAATTCTGTGAAATACCCAATATATATTATCTTTATTTCATTGATAAAGTAAAGAGAAGTTACATTATTTACTCAATAGGATTAGGATTTTAAAAATTAGAATTCAAATATCAACTGCTTTTCCCAATATCAATTTATACAAATGCATTATTATATATTTGCCGTTTCCAGAGCTCACAGTGATTGCCCACTCCCTTCTCCCATGCAGAACTTTGCATACTCCTGCTTGGAAAGTTTCTGTCACTCTGCTCCCAATAGGCAAGCTCCTTCACACTTCTCTTAAGTCTTCTTTAAGAAATTTCACATGTATTATTTCAATCTTGCAACAATCTCTTTGAGTGCAATAAATATTGTCATCTTTCAGTTGGGGAAATAACACTTGTCTAGGAAATGTGCAGATAATCAGAGAGAGGACCAAAATTTAAACCTTGGTCCTATCTCCCAGCTCAAGACTCTTTCCCCAGTATCATCAGGCTGCGAATATGGCTACATGCCATCATTGATTATAGAATATGATGACAAAATTTTTGGAGCACTTCCTGCTCTGGTCCTTTCTGAGATTGCAACATAATTCAAGGCCCTTCAATCTATTAAATTTTAAACTTAATATATAAAGAATCCACAACTCAGTGTTGGGAAAGCTAGTATAAACATTTTTGTTAATTCTGTTAGATATTGGTTTATAATCATCTCTCAAATGCATATTCCTATCATAAGGCAAGTAAAACACCATGTGTACCAAAATTATTAAGAAATGAATTATTAATGTAAAAAAATCTAAAAAAATGAACTGGCATTGTACATAATAGGTGCTTTACTTCAACCCTGATTGAGGGAATCTGATTTATTTTCTTCTCAATTGTGACACTAATTCAATTCAATCATATTTAAAAGTCCTTTTCATAACCTATTATAATCTAAAACTTTCTGAAATAAATAGAAAAATATACTGGAGCTGCAAATTAACCTTCAAGTAATAATAATTTCATCAAAAGGCAGAAACATTATTTTTTCAAAACTATTTTCTAAATTAAAAAATAGAAAAGCACAAGATATGCTTTATAATAGGCTATTTTTAAAAAACAGCATAGAACACTGAAATACACATATACGTTCATATTATATGTATATGGGATACATTTATGTGTATATTATATATGTATATGGAATATATGTGTATATTATATATGTATATGGAATATATATGTATAAAAATATACATACATATGTGATTTATGGCCAGAAAACTAGAGTTAGAGTCTTGCGTCTCCTTACCTACTAGCTTATGCATCTACTGCTAGTCAAGCTACCCAATTTCTCAAACTGTGAAAAGATGAAAACTTTACCTGTTCTACCTTTATGACAGGTTTTTTTGTAGGTTCAAAACATATGATAAACAGGAAAAGTAATTTGTATTTTATCATAGTTAATTGTCTTGAATTATTTTCCTATCACTACTAAATCACTTCTCAACTCATAGGAATTTCAGAGTACTATTAATAAATTAAAAAGTGTAATTCTTTCATGGCATATACATCAATAATCTAAACAGAGTTTAGACACATCTGTATATAGATGAGAAGGAAAAGATGTTGACTACAAAAGGACATTTAAATCTTTCATTAGTTCATATTACAAATTCCCTAAAACTCTGGCCTTATGATTTATTACCCAAACCAGTGCATTTTTTGAAAGTAAAAGGGACCTCTATTAATAATTAAACTAGAAAAACAGGCATTAACCAACACCGTTGCTGGTAAGCCTGGGCTCACCTTACATAGCAATCTACTAAATGTGGGAAGAGGAAATCTATCTGTTTCAGCCTTAGTGTCCTAAATAGTCCATAAAAGTAGCCACCATGAATGTGAAGTAAATCAAAACATAATTTCACTATAAAATTTTAACACTTCTGATTATAACAAGTGAAACTGAGAAAGTATTGTCCTAAAACTCAGGGTCTCCTTTAAAGGAGATGAATTTTCTTTTCTTTTCTTTTAATAGCAGAGATTAAACCCAGGGGTGTTTAGCCACAACCTCAGCCCATTTTATTTATTTATTTTTTTAAATTTTGAAACAGTGTCTGGCTACATTGCTTAGAATCTTGCTAAATTGCTGAGGCTGGTCTCAAACTTGTGATCCTCCCACCTCAGCCTCCAAAGTTACTGGGATTATAGGCATGTGCTACCATACTCAAACTGTGTGGAGATGAAATTTTTAAAGACTATTTTAAAACTGTACATATTTATGGGTACATTGTGATACACATACATACAATGTGTAACAATCAAATCAGGATAATTAGCATTTTTATCTTCTTAAACATTTATATTTGTGCTTTAAAATCCTCTCTTCTAGTTCTTTTTTGCAGGGGAGGGGATCCTGAGGCTTGAATCCGAAGCCTCACACATGCTAAACACACACTTTACCATTGAGCTCCACCCCTGTCTCCCTTCTACTTCTTAATAAATTTTATAATAAATTGTTATAAATTATAGTCACCCTACTGTGTTTTCAGGAGGAATTAGTAGAATTTATAACTACCTAACTGACCACAAAGTATTTTGAAGTTACCTTTGGAAAAGTAACTATTAAAGTTTCCTTAATTTACACTAAGATATGAATTAGGAAAAGCAAAATGTCAGCATTTTAAACAAAGTCTGTTTTTCTTAAGCATAGAGTAGGGAAAAAAAAAAGAGACAAAATAAGACTGTCATTGAAGACACACCTGTAATTTATGAAGCACAGGTACACTAAAGATCACAATTATTGGGCTGGAGAGGTGGCTCAGCGGTTATGGCGCCTCCCTGGCATGTGCAAGTACACAAGTTCAAACACCAGCACTGAGTATGCAACAAAGTCTCGGAGAAATGAAAGCTATATGAAAAACTAAATAAAATTGATTCTCTCTCTCTCTCACTTAACCTCTCTCTTTTAAAAAAATCACAATTATTTGCAAGCAGTGGACAAATATATCAATTCTCAGATGGAAAATGAATATTAAATGTGCTTGGTCTTGTGAACCTACCAAGGAATGCTTTAATAATAATAACAAGTGTTAGTGACTTGTTCCTACAGTTAATCCTTCATAATATTTTCCATTTACACTACTGTGAACAAGTATTATTTTCCCAGCTTCCATCATGGTAGCATTATACATATGCACAAAGGACAACGCAGTATGCTACTTTACTGGATAAAAGGTAAATATTAGTCTTTCAAGATTCCCCAAATAAACTTTTCTACTTTAGTCTTAGTGATCTCTCTCTCTCTTTTTTTTTCCCTTCCCTTTCTTCCTTCCCAGTATTGGGGATCAAACCCAGGGCCTTATGCATGTTAGGCAGGCACTCTACCATAAAGCTATATCCACAGCATGTGATCACTCATAAATTCTTTTTGTCTTTTCTTTTTCTTTTTTAAAGATTGAGAGGGAGGAGAGAGACAGAAACAATTTTTTTTAGTTAGCTTTCCGTGTGGCTTTTGTTGCTCCAGTATTTCGTTGTGTAGGTGGTACTGGGGTTTGAACTCACATACTTGTGCATACCAGAAAGGTGCTGTAATTGCTGAGCTACCACTCCAGCCCCTCTTTTTCTCTTTTATATCTTACATTCTTTTTTTTTTTCTTTAGAGCTGGGGATGGAATTCAGGGCTAGGCAAGCACTCTACCACTGAGCTATAGCCCCAGCCTAGAGTTTCTTCTATCGTCTCTTCAGCAGTTAAGCTCTGAGATTCTTTTAAATACCAGTGTTGAAAAATCTAAACGTTAACTAACCACCTAAAAAGTTCCTGGGCTTCAAAAACCTATAGAGTATGCATAGATTTGAAATACTGAAATATTTGAAACATTCTCTGCATTATAAATAGATGACTTTAAAGAACTAGATATCCTTGTCCATTACTGATAAATTATTTTTCAAGTAATAGATTAATAACATTACTAATCAGCTCATTATCAATTAAACCTAGGCAACCAATATAGGAACCTTCTTTATCAAACATACAAGGATATGCTAAATTGAACAATTTACATATCCAGTGAATGTTTGCCCATTACTAATGTGAAATGAAGTAGCCCAGTGAATGATGTCTAAAAACAAATGAAACTAATTTAATAGTCTAATAAAGGGAAATGAAGAAAGAAATTCAGTCCAGTGCAGCTATAGCTATATATTTTATTTTATCAAAATAAATAAAGATTCTTTATCTAAGTTAGAAACTGGCCAGATTACATGAGACTATTCTTTATCATTGAAAAGTAATGTATAATCTTTAATGTCTATTATAAACACTTAAATGAACACCTAAGATAATGCCAAAATAAAAACTGTGATACTGACACCTTCTATTAATGTCAAATATATCACAATCATAAAACTATTCAACCTAACTGGAATTTTGGTACTATCAAACCATAAACCAAGCATTTTGGCACTTGGAGCAATATAACCCACAAACATTACTTACTTATTGCTATAAACAATTTTTTAAAAATTAAATCAAGTGTTCACTTAAGGTGACACAAACACTGACAGTTAATGTGATTTCCTTTTTATCTCAAACAACCTTTTACCCTGTACTTAACATAGTTGTGACTAAAGGTATGACAGCTCACCCCAATTTACAAGCATTGGATGTTCACATTAGAGGTTTTGGAAAGTATTATTCAAATAATCATGAATTTAATCACTTAATTTTTAAGCCAGAAGATTCAGGCACTCCATGCTAGGGAATGGGAGGAGAGAATAATATGGGGAGTGGAGAGAGATGGGAAATGCCCAGCAGTGCTAGTGGAAATAGCATTAGACTGAGAATTAAATACTGTGTCCTACTCCCAGCTCCATCTTGGTTCTTCAGGTAAATTATGTAACCTCATTTTTTCACTCAACATTCATTTCTTCATTATATATCCCAGGCCTGTGCTAACCAGTACAGTAAGCACTAGCCACATGTGACCTTGAGCACTGAAATACAGCTACTCCAACTTAGATGTGCCTTACGGGTAAAATATACATTGAACTTCAAAGACTTAGTAAGAAGGAAAAGAAGGTAAAAAGTTTCATTAATTTTTAATTGAAATAATATTTTAGGTAAATTGTATTAAATATATTGTTAATTTCATCTGTTTTGTTTCCTTTTTTAAAGTGTGGTTACTAGAAAACTTAAAACTATATATATGGCTCTACGGGATTGTGCTGTGCTAAGACTTTCTGGTTAGAACTGAGAAAACTGAGAAAAATAAAGAAAGCACAGTGTCTGACATCAGGCTGCCCACCGCCTAGTTGGAAAAGATGCAAACTTACGAAAACAATTACAATACAATAGCATTAAGTGCACTGATAAACACATGTTGCGGGGGTATAGGTGAATGAGGACCATTTGTGAAAGTGGGTAGCAGAAGGGGTGAAGACAGCTATTAGGTTACTCTGCTGCAAGTGGTACTACTTGAGCTATCTTAAAGAATAAGTTGAAATGGGAAAAAAGGATTGGATGAGCCAAGACAAAGGAATAGCAAAGAGGAGGAGAGAAGAATAAGACTTTTCAGTTGATAAAGGGAAAGGGCAAATTATACATAGAGAGTAGGCAAGACTGAGAAAGGCATCTTGTGACACTTTAAAGGGATTGAATTTTAACCATTAGGCAATAGTCACTGAAGTAATTTTAAGCAGAGTTATAAGATCAGAAATAATGGGTTAGATCTCAGGCAGCTGCGTAGAGACTCAATTAAGGTAAATAAGATTGGCAGCAAAAAGGCTGTCTTCTAGATAAGAAATAGGACCTAAAGCAGGGCAATAGGAGTGGGAATGGAAAGGAAACCACTTAACTCAAATCTGTATTTAGGAAGTAACATCAGTAGACTATGTGACTAACTTGGTCTGATTCTTTGGAAAGGGCTTTGGATCTTATTCTAAGGTTATGGGAAGACCCCGCAATGTTTTGAGCAGGAGACTGTGACGTTCTGGCATATTTTAAAGGACCACTCTTACCACTATTGGAGAACACACCGAAAGGGAAAAGAGTGAAAAAAGAAAAATAATTGTTCAAAAAAAATTTTAATGGAGATTCTTGCTATAGAAAAGGTTGCTGGTTAGATCAAGGTAGATACAAGGCAATGAGAAGCAATTGGATGTGGGTTATATTTATATCTGCAAGGTGGTTCTGCCTAATTCACAGGGTTGAGAAAAGGAAAATGAAATTTAGGAAACAAAGTTTACACCCCCTGAGCTCACCTGTCTGATTTAATTTGGACTAGCTTTTTGGCTAGAAGTGAAAATACTGTTCAGAAAGGCTTGAAGAAAATCGTGAAGGATGGCTGACAGCAAAGGAAATAGAAGGCTCTAAACAAAGGCTCCTTAAGGGATTAACATTCTGAATGAGGTTTAAAACATGCAATTCTAGTGTTATTAGTCTAACCTGGTGATTTTCCCTTCATCACACTTAGTTACCCAGCTATAGGAGTTAAGCATCCACTGTAGAATCAATAATTTCATTTGAAATCTACATGAGTTCCAAATTTGTGATTTTAAGAAACAGCATTTTACTGCTACCACACATTTTTTGTCTAAATATATAAACACAGTTCATCATTTTAGCCATTTCATCACACAACTTTTAAATTGAGCACTCTAACAAGGGTTCTCTAATGGGTGACAGGTGTACTGAGACAATAAAATCCCAGCCCCGAAGTGACAGCACTGGGCCTGGGGTGGCTGGAGTCCTAACTTTTATTGCCTCTGGATGGAAGCAGCTTTATTCTGTTATTATAACATATAATGCAAGAATAGCTACTCCTTGACTTATGATACACCCATCAGGAATTGAAATATCACTGTCGAAAATGCATTTAATACATGCAGTTTCCTGAACATCCTTAGCTACACAGAATCCTGCAGAGTGTTAGCTGTATCCCCTTGTGATTGCAAGGTTCACTAGTAGTTGTGGTTTGCTGCTACTATCCAGTTTCATAAGAAAGAATCATACTGCATATCACTAGCCTAGGAAAAGATCAAAATTCAATTTTTGAAGTATGGTTTCTACTGAATACTTCTCAATTTCATAGCACTGTAAAAACGAAAAATGATAGATTGAACCTCTATAATTTGGGGATTGTATTTATTTTCTAACTCTACCAAAATTTAAAAAGTTTGGGAACTACTGTTTTAAGCCACAAAATTTGAAAACTCAATCTACGAAGAAGAGTTCAAAGTATCTGATTCTCTGATAAAAATGTTTTCTTAGCATATAACTTCATGACTTCAAATTTATTCTACCATGATAGATCTTAAAGCTCCTTACCGGAGCTATGAGTATGTCCACCATTTCCATGGTTAAAGTGACCATTATAAAATCTCATAAAGGAGACGTAAGATTTTTTAATGTAGTCAAAGATTTCCACTCATAAAAAATAGGAATCCATCAAGAGATGCCCAATTTATTTATTTATCCAGAGTACTATCCATGTGGCAGGGACTGGGTTCATTTTTGGAGATAAAAATATAATAAGACATGGTTGTTGACCTCAAGAAACTTTAAAAAGTCTAGTGGAGAGACAAAAATTAAATAAATAATTATAACCGTAAAATAAAAAAAAGTGTAAGATGTGGAGGCATGTGGTGTTACAAAAGAAACTATTAGAAAAAACTATTGAAACAAAATGAAAGATTATTAATACATAGTTAAGCCAAGGGTTGAAACAGGATTGTTGTATTCCAGGCAGAGGCAATAACAGCATGTGAAGACCAGTGAGGCCCTAGAATAGAAAATGGAAATGAAGCTGAAAAGGTAATAAAAGCAGTTCAAAGGGACTTTTTTCAAAAACAGGAAGGCACTGATGTTTAAGGAGGGTTGTGATATTATCAGATTTACTTTACAAAAACATCACAGCAACTGTAGTGTAGAAAAATTGTCTCAAAATAGGCACACTTAAAGGTGTGTGGAAGGGAAGATATAAGCTTTGTAATTCTTATTTTGTTACCCTTTAAAAATGTGTTATATTCAGCCTACTGAGAAATATTAGTAATGGCTAGTTTTTATTGAATATATACTAACTACAAAGCTGAATAGGGCACTAAGCCATTTATATGTTATTTCACTTAATTTTCGTGCCCCGTGAGATTGGTACTACTATTATTTTCATTTTAGAGACAGGAAAAAATGAGACAGAGAGGTTAAGCCAACAGTCTCCCTCAGTCAGGAAGTGTTAGAGTAGGATTCAAACCCAGGAAGTCTGGCTCCAGAGCCTGTACCGTCCTCATTAGACTATATGCCATTTTCTAGCAATACATGTATATGATATAAAATTAAATATAAACATGAATAGGTAATTGATACTCAAAATTTTTCCAGAGTAGAGAACAGTTTAGGTGGGTTGGCTGGTTGAGTAGATAAGAAAAGTAGAGTAGTAGTAGGTTAGGTCCTGGGGATAATTGCAATATCCAGAATATATACACATTTTATATTATTTTGTTATAATCCTGTAAGGTTGTTCAAAAATTAAAAAAAAGACAATGGTATCTTGGATTATGGAAGTAGTGATAAAGGGGATGGATTTAGATATTTGACAGGATTTGATAAAGGATGGATATAGGGGTTAAGGGAGGATAAAGTGTCAAGGATGGATCTCTGGATTCTTATTTGCATAGATTAGTGAGTCACAGACAGAGGCCATAAGAACAGGTTAGGTCCTTCTGCTCAGTTTTTCTTTGGACCACTGTTGGTCCAAACTCTGTTGTTCTTTTGATATGCTGTTAAATGACAAGCTGATCACAGGTTCTTTGTATATATTAAAACTCCCCATTTCTCTTATACACATTTAAACAAGTTTAACTCTGCCAATTATGCTACGTTGCACTCAAAATGGCATTGCCAATTTTTTCATCCATTTTCTTTTAAAAGCACGAATTCAGTCTTACAAAGTTGGAAAATGAGTAAGTTTTGTAATAAGTAGGGTAAGGAAGGTTTGGTAGACTGTCTTCTTTAAACATAGCAGCTTTTGTATGACAAAGCTAAAATGGTACCTAAGTACTCTGTTATGTCCAATCTAAAAAAAAAGTAAATTTTGATATTTACTCATCCTTCAGATCTGGGATGGGTGGAAAAGGTATCTTTATGTGTTCTATTTATAATTTTCTAAGTATTACTTCTTAAAAATTATTGTATTGTCCCCTGTCCTTCTCCCAGGTCTTAGGAGTATAATAGGAAAGTACTGAGCTGATTTAAAAGATAAAGTGATTCCAATTTATTTTCACTTCATTTGTGGAACTTTAAAATAGTCCAAAAAATGCTAAGTTCAGAAATGAAAAGAACAGGGGGCAGTGGCGTACACCTGTAATCCCAGCAACTCAGAAGACTTAGGCAGGAGGATCTCAAGTTCCAAGCCTGCCTCAGCAAACTAGTGAGGCTCTAAGAACACAGCGAGACCCTGTCTCAACAACAAGAAAAAGGAGCTGGGGGTGTAGCTCAGTGGTAAAGAGACCCTGCGTTCGATCCCCAGCACCCAAAAATAAAAAAAATAATAAATCAAGATAAATGGAACACGTCTGAATATCAGACAAGTCACAGGAAAAATGGACTTTAAAAAAATTACCCTAACATCGTACTGTCCCAAAGAATAATGCTGTCGCTTCTGATTGCTTCTCATTTCAGGTTTGCCAGAAACTTTCCATTTAACCTCAACAAAATAAACAGCATTCTGAAACATGACGTTACCTACAGCTGTGGGTAATGACCGTACAGTCGATAGACTGGCCCGCGGCCATTCCCACGTCGGGTGATTCTGCTCTTGGGGTGGTCCCCGGGGAAGACAGCGTTCACACAACACCCAGGACCTGGGGCTCCCCAGACAGAATGGCTTGCGTTTCCTCCAGGGCACCTCCAGAGCGCGGTGGCGAGACAGCTCAGAGCTGGCGCCTCCCGCCCCAGCCTCCGCCCTCAGCCAGGGTCCGCACCTTGGCCCGGCGCCAGGGGAAGGGGCGTGGCCCCGCGGGAACTCCCGCGTGACGTCGCGTGACGTCCTAGGTCCCGGGCTGCGCTGGGCGGGGCGGCCGCTTCCGGGCCGGGCCGGCCGCCCTCGCCGCTTCCGGGCCGGGCCGGCCGCCCTCCGGCCTTCCCCAGCCCTGGGAAGCGCGGGTTGCCCTGGCTGAGTTTGGGAGTCCGAAGAGGGGAAAGGGGCGAAGGAGAACTTTGAGCTGCCGTCCTTTCACGGCCCCAGAGGGTGTCCACTCCTGTCCTGGACTTTCGCGAATCTCGAATCTGCCCTGGAAGCTGTGAGTATGAGGCATCTCCTTCCCTCCATCCACAGCGCCGGGGCCTAGGGGCTATTTCCGGTCTGGAGTGGCGCGCTCCGCGAAGGGGTTTGGGGACGACCACAGGGCTCTCGGGCTGTGTCTGAGGACCTGGGCTGGGCTGGGCTGGGCTCCGGCTGAGCTCAGCTCTCAGGAGACCGCCCCAGGTCGCGTTCGGTGCAATTCTTACTCTCCCGCGCGAGCCTGGGACGCGCCTCCCAGCGCCCGGCACGCCCCCGCGCATGCGCCGATCGCGCCGAGGCGCTTCCCGCGCCGGCCTTTGGAGCGTTTTCACTAGAAGCGCGCGCGCGATGTGCGCGGCGCTGAGGAGAGGCTGACCGAGACCGGGATGGAGTGAGAACCGCTGCACTCCTGCAAGTGCCCTGGGCAGCTCCCCTGTCTCACCGGGGTGACAGTAGTTACGTTAGCGGAGACGTCTGTGTGTGGTGCTTTACAGTGCTAAGGGATACTCGGGAGTGGCTGTCCCCAGCCTTTGAGCCCACAGTGCAGTTCGGGAGGCAAGGTGTGCATTCGGAGGTCAAGGCGCTTTGTGCAGCAGTAACGGTTCAGGGCCGAGAGATGTCCGCACAAGAGCTGGGCGTGCAGCGTGGGAGAAAGGGTTGTGTGAGCCAGAGTTTGCAAGTTTGATATTGATAAAGCCTTTTTATTATGTGTTTTTTTAAAAAACCTCTGGATCGTTTTAAACTAATTATGTTTCATAAGGACGCTTACTCCATACTGTTGGTTTTAAAGTATGCAATTTAAATTTTTTCCATTAATTAAACGTTTATATAATAGGAACAGTTAGCTTACTTTTTACCCCCCCCACACCCTCCCCGAATCAGAGAGGTACGTTTTGGGCGCACGACTTGAATCCAGACCCTGACATGGGCGTGCCCTAGCTGTGTGACTTTGGGCAAGTCACTTAGTCTGTGACACCTGTTTCCTCAACTCAAGGATGAAACTTTAATTGTGGCTGTTTTATACTTCTGAAGATTAAATATAATAATAAATGTAAACTAGCATATCCCTGTATTCTTACACACTTAATATAATTTTGTTGACAGTAATGTACGCCTGTTAATTTCTCTTTTAAGGTTAAAAAGTAATAGAATACAAGCTTTGGAAACGAAGCTGTATTAATGTAGTTCACCTAATCCCATTTAAAAAAATTTTAATATGGACATGAATGTGTGCAAGAGAGACACTAGAAGACACAAACTGTCTCATACACATATCCATCATGCAACATCAATAATTGTGAAAGTTCAGCTCTTGTTTCATCTTTCCACATAACACCCATTTTTGTATTCGCTGGAGTATTTTCAGGCCAGTCCTGGAGAAATTACTTATTCTGTAGAAATAACAATGTATATCTCTTCGACAGATAAGGCCTTTTAATGACTACGTCATTATTAAACCCAAGAAAATTAACAAGTTCCTGATATCTGCAGTCCAGTATATGTTCAGTTTTGTTAATTGCAGTTTTTGGAAAGTTAATAAAATACTTATTTCTGTAGTGTTTATAGGTTACCAAGTAGTTTGACACATATTCCTGCTTTCTTTAGAGATTTTATTTTATTTCTTTCAGATACTTGAATAAATTGTTAGCAAGAGAGACTTAAACCAGTTTGGTCATTTGATTGAACCCAGAGGTACTTTACCACTGAGCAATATCTCAGCTCTCTTTCATTTTTTATTATTTGAGATGGGGTCTCACCAACTTGCTGATGTTGGACTTGAACTTGAGATCTTCCTGCCTCAGTCTCCTGAGTTACTGGGATTACAGGCGTGCACCTCAGTGCCTGGCATCATTTTTACTTTTTTAATGGTAGCTAATTAATTATTTCAATTTAAGAACACCTTAAAATATTTACTAATGTACTTGAACTTCTTAATAATCTGTTACTTTTCAGGGGCAACATGAGCAATAAATTCCATCATTTACCTTTACTCTGAAATAGACACAAAGTAGCTTTACCCCATCACCTTATTTATACCTCTAAATGTTTCTGTATTCATAGAGCTTTCCTGTGTATCTTACTGACTTCTTTCATTCTAAGAAAGATATACAGATCCTCTTGTGTATTGATATATCATTCATCCGTGTTGCTCTTCCCTAATGTGTCTCTGGTTGCAGATGTGTATAAATACATGAATGCTTGTTGAGTCAGGAATATTTCAGAATGTTTTTCAGTTTCTTGTTCAGTATAGTATTGTGTTCCACATGAATTCAAAAGGTAAAAAGGCAATAAATTCTTTTATAATGGAAAATCAATACTGACTTTGAATGAATACAGACCTCTCAATGTCATAGTCCTTCCAATTTAACATAATTTAAGTAATTATTCCTTTCTAGGTGGAATAAGAGAAAATTCCTCTGAAAATTGACTTTATGTAAAAGCCAAATAGCTAAAATCAAGGGTTTTTTTCTCCCCATCATTTTTATGTTCTTTCCTTGCTCCCCACCAACTCCTTTCAAATTCTAAAACTGATTGTAGGTAAATAAGGAAGGCTTTAAAAGAGCTGGGGGTGTGTTTCATCCTGACTTCAAACTACATAAAGATGAATGCAAAGTTTATTTATGTTGCAATCTGTTGTTTCAGGTATTTCAACTGTCTAAAGATAACTTCACACCTATATAATGTGACAGAAGAGGTCAGAAAACATTAAGCAAACAGAAGTGTGGAGCCAATTAGCAAGATGAACATTTCTGGAAGCAGTTGTGGAAGCCCTAATTCTGCAGATATATCTAATGACTTTAAAGAACTTTGGACAAAACTAAAAGAGTATCATGATAAAGAAGTACAAGGTGATATTTTTTTAAAAAATACAGCAATATTTTATTGAGACTGTAGTAGTAATAATTTTGTATGATATTCTTATGTGTTTACAGAGGGGAGAAATGACATTTCTTTAGTCATTTAGTCCTTACATAGCTTGTAGTTGCTTATCTATGAAGTGGGATGATAAAAAAGAGGTAGAATTTGTTGACGCTTTCGTCAATAAATTTGGATTTGAATTTGAATTTCATTTGCCTACAGCTGTGTGATTTCAAACAAGTTATATAACCTCTGAACTTAATTCTCTACTGTAATTTATAGATACAAAAAAATACTCTTGGGCTTTTGAAAAATCTTTGGAACCATTTTTTCTGCTAACCGCTGAAATAGAAAAAAAAAGTGGTAGTTTATTTTCAAAGCTTCTGCAGTCTAGTAGATATAGTTATACAAACAGATGATTACAGTACAATGAAATAAGAACCAGGAATAAAAGGCTCATATATGAGTGTAAGAGGAGTGAGTATGAGGATTGAGCAATTGTGGCTAGAATGAGTATATAACTACTGTTTGTATTAAAATGTCTTCTCTATAAAAGAAATTTCTGTAAATGCTGAATTCAAGGTTTCATACTAAATTTTGATTTATTTTTAATTCTGGGGATTGAACCAGATAAGGTTTTGCTATAAGTTGCCCCTGCTGACCTCAAATTTGCAATCCTCCTGCCTTAGCCTCTTCAGTAGCTGGGATTACAGTGTATGCCACTGTTCCCAGCAGCAGTTGTTTCTTAATTGCCTATTGCAATCATAGGTTTAGTACTGCAATGCTATATAGCTTTAACATTACACTGTAGTGCCATTAAAATGTGATACTCAGGAATCTAAGTTATAGTCTGTGGGGCTGTGTTGGAACTTTCCCATGGCAAATTTAGTTTTTGACAGAATTACATGATTATAGCCTCATCATTCATTAGTGGATTCTGAATTACGGACCCAAAAAGCCATCTTAGAAGCTCCACTGTACTTGGAGACACTTGATCAAAAAGTGTACATTGGGAGACTGGAGCAGTGTCTCGGTGGTTATGGTGCTAGCCTGGCATGTGCAAGTACGCGGGTTTGACCCCCAGCATCAAGTACACAACAAAGCGTCAAAGCAACAAAGGCCACATGAAAAAGTAAAGTTGATTCTTTCTCTCTCTCCCTCTCTCTCTCTCTTTCTCTCTTTCTCTCTTTCTGTCTGTCTTACTGTCCCTCTTTCTAAAAGAAAAAAAAAGTTTACAGTGGGGTGCTGGAGAGGTGGCTCAAGGGTAGAGCACTTGCCTGTTATGCAAGAGGACCCGCTTCAAACCCCAGCACCATGTACACAACAAAGTGTCAGAACAACAAAACCCAAATGAAAAACTAAAAAAAAAAAATAATGATTGTCTCTTTTTCTCTTTCTCACTGTCCCTCTATTTTTCTAAATAAAATTAATTCTCTCTCTCTCTCTCTCTCTCTCACTCTCACTGTCCCTCTCAATTTTATTTAGCTTTTCATGTGGTTTTCGTTGCTCGGACACTTGGTTGTGTACCTGGTGCTGGGGTTTGAAGCAGCATTCTTGTGCGTGCTAGGCAGGTGCTATAGCTGCTGAGCCACTGCTCCAGCCCCCTCTCTCTTTAAAAAAAGAAAAGAAAAAAGTATATATTGTGTGGTTACTGGACTGTTTTTTGTTTGTTTGTGGTACTAGGCATTGAACTCAGGGGCACTTTACCTTTAGCTTTATCTCCAGACTTTTTTTCTTTTTGAGACAAGGTTTTTCTTTAAGTTGCCCAGGCTGGCCTCAAACTTGTGATCCTCCTCCCTCAACCTCCTACATTGCTAGGATTACAGGCGTGCACCACTGTGCCCAGCATATTGGATGCTTACTATATGCTAGATTTTATTAATAAGAATGAATCATAAATATTCCTAGTTTTAAGTAAATTTCTAATCTAGAATTTTAATGTGATATACCCTGTAATTTGGGAACATAAAGAAAGAACTAGGGTGTTTGTTATGTGTGTGGTTTACTAGACCATATTTCACAACTGAGTAAGTCTAACTAGCCAGGCAGTAAAGATGGTGGAGGAGGAGAGAAAATTTTCTTAATAGAGTGAATAGTAAATATACAGAAGTTTAGAAATAGAGCTTGATTTTATTCAAGGAATTATATAGGTCATTTGATATATCTGAAAGAGGAAATGGAGTGGGAGTTTACAGAAGTGATTTGAAGATGATGCTTAGAAAGGTAGATAGGTCCAGGTTAGTGGTATGTGCTGTGCCGAAGTGTTTGTAATCATGCCTTTAAGATAAACTCTAAAATTTTCATCTGGAGTGCCTCCCTCTGCTGATTATGAGTGGATCTGTATTGAGAGTCATGAGATGTAGTGATTAAGTCCATGAATTCTAGATCTAGACTGTCAGTGTTTAAAAGCCATCTCCATCATTTAATTAGAATAGAGATAGCAGCTTTGTGAAATTTGTGTAACTTTATAATACCTCAAGATTCCTCATGGATAAAATAAAGATGCTAATAATATATAACTCATGTTATATTAAATAATATATGTAGAGCATCTGGAAGTGTGGCATGCAATAAATAATATGTTAGTTATTGCTATCATTCTGAATCAACAACCATAATGTATTTTTAGTGCCTGTTGTGGGTCATCCTAGCTGTGTATGCTGGATACTCCAAAAATCTTTTAACAGAGCTTTCACATACTGATTACTTTTTTTATACTCTATGTTTTTTTTAAACAATTGATCGCTAAGAGAAAACAGGGAATAGCCAATATAATAAATAGAAAATTTAAATTGTTAATATATCTAAGAAAATTCTTAGTTTCCATCTCTTTTTTGGCAGAGTGGGTACTTACTTTTTAAAAATGTGGTAGAACCCACATATCATACTGTTTATCATTTAATCATTCTAAAATGTGCATTTCAGTGACATCAAGCACATTCACATTTTTGTGCAACTATCAGCACCATCTGTTTTCAAAACTCTTCCCATTTTGCAAAAGTATCTGTTCCTGTTAAGCAGCAATTCCCTATTCTCCCCTTCCTCCAATTCCGTCCTCCTGCAACCATCATTTTACTGTCTTATCTCTGAATTTCGCTACTCTAGGTACCTCATGTAAGTGGAACCATACAGTCATTGTCCTTTCATCTTGGGCTATTTCACATAACATAATGCTTTGAAGGTTTATTCATGTTGAGTATGTATAAGAATTTTCTTTTTAAGGCTAGATAATCTCCCAGTGTATGTATATACTACATCTTGTTTGTGTATTCACCTGGTGATAGACGTTTGGAGTGCTTCCATCTTTGGGCTGTTGTGAATAATATGAATAAGTATGTCTTTGAGACCTTGCTCTCACTTCTTAGGATGGCCACCCTAATGGGCGTGAAGTGGTAACTCATTGTAATCCTTTGTTTTCTTTATGCTTTTGGTGTCATACCTAAGAAATCATTGCCAAATCAGTTGTCGTGAAGCTTTTCACTTATGTTTTCTGCTAAGAGTTTTTATTTTATTTTTTAGTTTTAACTATTATTTAGGTATTGCATCCATTTTGAGTTAAATTTTACATATGGTATAATGCCCATCTATATTCTTTTGCATGTGGATTTTCAGTTCTCTTAACATCATTTGTTGAAAAGACTTTTTTCCACTTCAAATAGTCTTGCACCCTTGAAAACCATTTGACTCTATATGAGATTTATTTGGGGCCTCTCCATTCTGTTCCATTGATCTTTTTTTTTTCTTTCTTTGTTTTCTTTTTCTTCTTTTTTTAAACGAGACTCAACTTTATTTATTTTTTTCATCTGGGTCTTATTTTTCTGGCACTTAGTTGTGTATGTGGTGCTTGGGTTTCACCAGGCAAGCGTTGTAACCACTGAGCCACCACCACTCTAGCCCCCCATTGGTGGTACCACGGTGTTTGGATTCTTGTAGCTTTGTAGCAAATTTTGAGATCAAAAAGTGTGAAGATCTTCAATTTTGTTCTTTTTGAGGATTGTTTTGGCTGTTCATATCCCTGAGATTATGTATGAATTTTAGGGCAGATTTTTCTATTTCTACAAGAAATATCATTGGCATTTTGATAGGAATTTCATTAAATCTGTAGCTCACTTTGAAAAATGTTTAGGTCTTAACAATGTTAAGTCTTTCAATTCATGAACATAGGATTCTTTACTTTTATTTGTGTCTAATTTCTTTTCAGCAAAATTTTGTAGTTTTCTGTGTACAAAGTCCTTTGTCTCCTTGGTAAAGCTTACTCCTAAGATACTCCTAAGTATTTTGTTCTTTTTGATACTATAATAAATAAAATTCTTTAGTTTCCTTTTCAGATTGTTCATTGTTAGTTTCTAGAAAGACAGTTTACCTTTGTGTGTGGGAAGGTGGTACTTACCGGATGTTGGACCTACGGACACACTACTGCTGAGCCACATCTCCAACCCTTTTTTGTTTTATTTTGAAACAGGGTCTCACCAAGTTGCCCAGGCTGGCATTAAACTTTCAGTCCTCCAGGCTTAGCCTTCTGAGTTGCTGGGATTGCAGGAGTATACCACCGTGCCCCACACTTGATGTGTTTTACTGTTCTGTTATGCTTTCTTTCATTATGATGATGTGTTCCTGTTATATAGCTCTCTTCCTGCATATAAAATTGCTGTGCATTCAGGCTATAATAGTGTTCATTTAAAAAAAACAGAAATCAGAAATCAATGGAATGGGGTTATTATTGTTTTCTTCCATTGATTTTTTTTTTGAAATTTTAGCTTTTCCTAAAAATGTCAAAGCACAAAGTAAATAGTGAAAAGTTCTCTCCCTCAGCAAAAATAACCACTTTTATTAGTTTGAGTGTGTTTTCTTCCAAAGTTTTCTGAAGTATGTTCTTTTTTTCACTTAAGGTTTACGATTGCTTTTTATTTTGGGAAACTTTATACGTACCCAAAAGTCAAGAAAGCAATCTAATGAACGTCTTTGTACCCATCACTCAACTATTATCAATACATGACCATCAAAACAATATGTGTTGTTTTACATATATTCTCTGTTCCTTTTCCACTCAGTTATTTTGAAGTCCCTGGCATAATTTCATCTAAAAATATTTCCATATCTATTTCTAATAGACTTTTTAAACAGAAGATACCATTATCCCAATAAGAAAAGAATTTATTTTATTTTGTGTGTGTGTGTGTGGGGGGTCATTGATGTTGGCTTTGCACTGGTAAGCACATGTTCCACTAAGCACAAACTCTGCCACTGAACTACATTCCTGACTCCCAAAACAAATTCTTTAATATCGTCTTATAAACATAAGATAATAGTATTCACATTTCCCCAGTTATCTCAGATGTTTTTCTCTACTTGTTTGTAATTTACTCATATATGTATTTAAACATTTCCAGATTTACATTTGATTAATATGTCTGTTGATTTTTCTTTTGGTGTGATCTTATTTTGTATTTTCTTATCAGTGAGATTAAACATCTTATGTTTAAGGGTAATGTACTTTATTATTTTTATAGGTTTTATCTTTCTTTCCTATCAATTTCTAGGAGCTGTTTATATGTAAGGTAGATAAATTGACTTTAAGTATTTAAAGATTTAGAAATCCTAATTGGGGAGTTACATTGGCCAAATTATATTTTCATATTGTGTGCATGTAAGAATATGTAACAGTATGTACAACTGTACATCCCATCAATTTGTACAACTGTAATGCACCAATAAAAGAATTTGGAAGAAAAAGAAATCCTAATTGGTTGTTACGTCTAATTTTAAAGTAAACTATGCTTGTGGGTATATGTCCAGGGAAAAATATGAATATTTAACATTAATTCCACTCTTCACTTGACTACACTGTTGCCCCTCAACCCCCAGCTCCGCCACCCACCAGCACTCGGAAAGTCTGTTGTAGATCATTGAGGAAGGATTCTGGATTTTTGTACTGTCTTGTTACTCATTTAGTGGATAGTTATGAAATTCTGTATGCTAGACTTGGTAGCAGTTACCGAGGAGATAAAAGTGAAGAAGACATGGGTTTTGGAGCAGTTGTATTTATTTTCTTCAGAAAAACACTTATACATTATAAATAGTGAAAAATAGGAAAAATAAGCCAGATACAAGATATATCTTCATAACAATGATGAAATAAACTGCATGCACTACTTCTAGAACTAGAAAGAAAGAAATTCTCCAATTTGTTGAAGACTAGCAGTGTTGTTGTTTTGATTTATAACAGTGTGATCCCAGCTGGCTGCATGGTGTATACCTATAATTCCAGCAACTTGGGAGGCTGGAGGCAGGAGGATTACAAGTTCGAGGCCAGCCTCAGCAACTTAGCATGAACTTGAGTCAAAATAAAAAAACAAAACGTATGTTTCTAATAAGATCAGCTTCATGTTTAAAATCTAATAGAAGAGTCACTTCTCTATATTATAAAGATGTTTGCTTTTTTGTGACCTGGAAACAAAGCAAATACAATATTTTAAAATAATTTATTTTTTTTTTTATTTTATTTTATTTTTTTAAAGAGAGAGGGACAGTGAGAGAGACAGAGAAAGAGAGAAACAACTTTATTTAGTTTTTCACATGGCCTTAGTTGCTCCAACACTCAGTTGTGTACGTGGTGCTGGGGTTTGAACCCGGGTCCTCGTGCTTGCCAGGCAAGCGCTGAAACCGCTGAGCCACCGCTCCAGCCCCTTAAAATAATTTAAATAGGAGCAAATATACTTGAGTTTTTATTAAATATTTGATAGAGAGGAATTGGCATTCTGCCATTATCAAACATAATGTTAAATTCTTTACCCTTCTATAACTAGTTTCTGGTGTTTTATTACTAGTTTTAAGAAGAAAATTAAATTTTTATTATGCAGAATTCCTTTCTTAAACTTCTTTATTTCTCTTTGTGTGAAAATGCTTAGCAGATAGTAAGAGTCAGTAGTATCTAAATAAATTGCATAGTCTGTAGCTTGATCAATGGAATATATTCTTGAACGTTAGTTTTTAAAAACTACTGATATGAAAATTATCAAACTTTGTGTCTAAAACCCTGGAATATTTTACTACTCATATACTTTAATTTTTTTTTTTAAAGAGAGGACAGTGAGATTTAGAAAGAGACAGTGACACTTAGTTGTATACGTGGGTGCTGGGGTTTGAACCTGCGTACTTGTGCATCCCAGGCAAGTGACGTAACTGCAGAGCCACCACTCCAGCCCCAAATTTTTAAAAAAATTTATGTAACATTCTACAAAGTTGAGAAAGGAAAAATAAATCATTTTGTCTACAAAAATGACATACTTTTTGTTTTTTCTTTCTTAAGTTTTCTGTTTTCTTGCAGTGCTGGGGATTGAACCCAGGGCCTTGCATGTGCTAGGCAAGCGCTATACCACTAACCTATATCACCAGCCCCCTCTTTTCCTAATGTTGAAAGAAATGCATGTAGGTTTTTATATTGTTGTGGTCATTGTACACACTGTTTTTGTATCTTGCTTGCTTTCGTTATCTAAACTGTGCTTTTTTATATTAAATGTAATTGTCACTAGAATTTTGTACACATCCCCAAAGTTCCATGTGTTAAAAGTTCAGTCCCCAAGGTGATGCTATTGGGAAGTGGTGGAACCTTCAGGTGGTATTTCTCACTGTCCGTAGGTTGCTGGGTGCACCCCCGTGAAGGGGATTATGGGACCCTGACTACTTCTGTTTTTCTTTTGCTCCATGGCCATGGAATGAGCAGTTTGCCCTGCCATGTGCTTCCTGCCCTTGCCAGCATACCCACTAGAGGTACAAAGCAATGGGTACACTTGATCTTGGATTGAAACCTTCAGAACTGTGAGCCAAAATGAATCTTTTCTCTTTTTAAGTTGATTATTTCAGATGTTTTGTTATCATAATGAAAAGCTGATTAACACATCCTTTTAAAACTAAACCCATTTTAGTTTTTGGCTCTTAATTTAACAGAAATAAAACATTTGACAGACTTTTTCCTTATGTTCTTTAGTGTTACCTAGTATTTAGGAGACTTATTTTCTAATGATGAAGTATCAGGAAAGTATATAATACACTTTTTATAATTTTTTTTAAAGAAAGGATGAGAGAGAATCAATTTTACTTAGTTTTTTCATGCGGCTTTCGTTGATTTGACACTTCATTGTGTACATGGTGCTGGGGTTTGAACCCATGTCCTTGTGCATACCAGGCAAGCACTGTAACTGCTGAACCACCACTCCAGCCCTTATACCCTTTTTTTTTTTTTTTTTGAGAGGGACAGTGATAGAAAGAATCAATTTTTATTTAGTTTTTCATGTGGCCTTTGTTCTGAAAGTTCGTTGTGTACGCGGTGCTGGGGTTTGAACTTGGGTCCTTGTGTGTGCCAGGCAAATGCTGTAACTGTTGAGCCACTGCTCCGGCCCATATAATACACTTTTTAATAAATACATTATGCTATGTTCATCAAAATATAGACTCTGGCAAATATGTATTATGTAACTCACAAATGTTACATAGTTGGTAATTCTCCTAAATTGCATATTTCTTGTGGCTATCTTAACAGTCATCATGCTTCCAGGAAAGCTAGTTTGTGTACTCTGAAAAACCGCAAGAGAGGAATACTGCAGTTGTTGGGGTGTTGAATTAATATCCATGTGTTTTATAAATGGAAGATATTGGATATATGATAAATGGAAGCTATTGGATATATGCTTGTACTGATTAAAGAAGGTAACTTTTGGTACATTTTAATATAATATAGACCACACCACTTTGCCAAGTTTTAAATCACTATGGATTCTTTAAGGTATTAAATGAATAAGTTTATTCTTTTTTTTAAATGGTTTATTTTTTTTTAAATGATGATGTTGTTTAAAAATATTTTGGTGTGCACTGCTGCAAATTTGCAGTACACAGGGTTTTCTTAGTATTATTCCTTTGTCAATGTGTTCCACATAGTTTCATATAAAATTAGATCCTCTGACTATGTGATAACATCAAAGACATGCCTGAAGGTACTTGCTTTTTTTAAGAAGGTGGGGGATCCACTTGGAAAAACCAGTATAAGAGGCTATTTGCAAGACATCAAACATAGACTTGTCTGGACATTACAGATTTTGAAGTATATATAGAAGAATCAAAATTGACTCATTACTTTCAAAGCTTGATGTCAGTAAAGACAAAGAAGTGTTACGAATGGTAGTACTTGAGATACATCATTCTTACTTACATAGACGAGGAAATCTACCTATTAGAACTTACGTGCATCTGAGTGCCCTGCTATATGTAGAGTTTTGGGGTTGTTCTTTTTTGCAGGGAAGGGTGCCTCATTTGTCCAAAACATAATAAATGATAGCAAAAATATGCCTTATATATAAGATAGTATGGGCACTGATCACAATATAGTAAGCCACATGCATTTCTTTTAAAACTATGGAAGAATAAATAAAGTCTCCTAGCTTTTGTTGAAGAACATTATGCACACCAAATCTAATTTTTTATTAAGGAATTGAGTTATTGTACAATCACAGATAAATATAAAGTAACAATATGATATGCATATATTCTTAAACCAGAATTACTACCATATTACCCCATCTCAGTCTCTTGAATCGTCTATATTTCACCCCTACAAACAATATAAATGCTTAATGCTTAGGCTGTGAATTTTCTAGAATTAAATGATTGCATAAGTATTATTTGGATTCTCAGGGAGGTAAAGAATATGCTATATTGTTGATTGTCTCCCTAGATCCCTCCCTATTCTCTATCTGCCCCAGTCCAGCCGGGCTGAGTATAAGAAAGAACACAGGCAGGAGATCCAGGTGGAGCTGTCTCACTTTATTTAGACTCTACATTTCCTTTTATAATCCTAAGGGAGTTGCCAGGAGTTATGCAGATTTCGAGTACAGACAAAAAACTAGGGTACAGAACAAAAACTAGGGAGTAACCTGTCGTTAGGACATTTTAACCCACCCTAATCTTTAACAAAGCACAACCTAGCAGCCCTTCCGGAAGGAGCTTATGCAAATAGTCATAAGATCACTCTAGGGTGGCTGATGGAATGGAGGTGACGGTCAGATCCCAATAATTGTCACAAGGTCACTCTAGGGCAGCTGATGAAATAGAATGAAGGTCAGACTCCAATATCTATCCCCCTCCCATATCTGTGGTTGCCCTAGATTATGTGTTGCTGTGCCTTTGCTGGGTCTAATACATGAAGTTGACTACCTTTCACACATCTGGAGACAGTTGTAACCAAGTTTTTGTATCTTTTATTTTTAGAGTAATTGTATCCTTTCATTATTGTTCATTCTAGTATCTTACATTCCTTGTATGACAGATGCTGTTAGTATCAGGGTTAAATAAATTGTTACTGATAACATAGTCTTTTATGCTGTGAATTCAAATTGACAGTTGGGTTTTGTAGGATTTAATAGAAATTTCAGAAGTCTTAATTATATTTGTTTGGTTCCCCCCCCTTTTCAAGTCTGTTTAGTATCAGGTTTATTATTAAAAGTGCGGGTAATACAATGGAATTTAGCTTATTTTTTAAAATACCACCATTTTTATAAATGGTCACACCAGGTTATGCCATCAGCGTCTCAGATAATATAATTTCTGTATCTGGTAAATATGGTAATCACTTTGACAGAACACTAGGCAGATTTTGGGGGACAGAATTACAAGACCTTTGAAGAAATGGAGAAGTATGAAGACTATAATAGGACGGGGTAAATATTTTTTGGTTCGGTTTGGATTTCTCCATTTGTTTTCTTAAATGTTTCATCAAAATTCGAAAAAGAAAACATTTACATTAAGACTACATAAATTAACAGTGAAAGGATTTGCATGTAACTTGGGTCCATGACATCAGTATGTCCTACTCATTGTTAAGAATACTCTCTACTGAGTATTTGTTATTTTTTAATTTGCATTCACATCTGTAAATTCAGTAAAATCTACAAATATTAATTTACCCATTTTGTGATGATTAAATATTAAGCAACATTAACACACCTTAAATGTGGCAGATTTCATAAAGATAAGAAATTTTCATTTTGAAATTGAAATAATCAGACAATTATAAAAATGCTAGTAGTAGTATTTTTTGGTAGAAGTTAAATTATTTGATCTATATAGAAAACATTTTTCCACAAAGGTGATATTAGTTACATCATTTATAATTCAAAACCAAAAGTAACTTGAAGTGACAGTGCATTCATCATATATGATTTGTTCCGGTTAGAGAACTAAAACAAGAAGGGAACAATGATTTTTGTTTCTATATAACAAATTGAATTCTTGCCTTGTGTCTGAATTCTTTCTTAAACTTATTGGTGTATTATAACTGCATATACATGACCTTGATTATTTCATTTCCTCAAAAATTCATGTATGAATAGGTGCAGGGTTAATTGTAGTACAATGCTTGATCTTTGGGTAGTTTCCTCAATAGGTGTCTCAGGTTGCCAGTGTTACAGTCCCAAATACTTTCTTGAACAGACTGCTTGTTCATACAGGAGCTACATTGTTGTATAGCCTCATTCCTTCCGATGGGTGTGGAGCAGGATTAAAGCACACTTTATAGGGGTTCTAATTGTAGATGCCTAATTGACTTGATGAATAGCAAATGCTAAAATTTAAACACACACACAGGCACACATATAAACCTGTTTCAGAACTGATCCGCATGACAGAACAAATGCTTCACAGGTGTTGAGTGCTTATAAGATAAAAGAGTAGTCTTTCCATATTTCCCAAGAATTTTCTTTTGAAGTTTATATGAATTTTCGATCTCATTGTTTCTTTTCTTAAGATGGTTCATGGCAAGAATCCATTTCATCTTTGGCTACGCATTTCACTTCTAAAAGAAGACCTGACTTTTAGAAGTCAGCCAAAATTTAAAACAAGAAAATCTGTCAACACGTAAATTTCCCATATTTGGGAAGGGAATAAGAGAAAAACTATTGACCCTAGTATTTGGCCTAGTAGGATCATAAATTATTTTCTTTTCTCTTTTCTTTCTTTTTTTTTTTTTTTTTTTTTTTTTTTTGTTACCAGGGATTGAAACCAGGGGCACTTAAACACTGAGGCACATCCCCAGCACTTTTTTATTTTTTTATTTTGAGACAGCATTTCACTTAGTTGTTGAGAGCCTCACTAAGTTGCTTAAGACTGGCTTTGAACTTGGGATCTTCCTGACTCAGCCTCCCAAGCTGTTGGGATTATAGGTTTATGCCACTGCACCAGACCACAAATATTTTTCTTAATTTATTAATTGTACAAGAATAAGTCTATGCTTTACTGAGTATTTTCAAGATATCATGAGTTTATCATCATTACAGAAGAGAGAGAAGCTTCTCATTGTAGAAACTTGACAGATGGAAAAGACTTAAAAAAAAAAAACAAAAAGCAAAAGAGCCAGGTTTGGTTGCACACACTTGTAATCCCAGCTACATGGGAGGCTGAGGCAGGAGGATTGCAAGTTCAGAAACAGCCTCAGAAATATAAACAACTTAGTTAGACCCTGTCCCAGAATAAAAAGGGCTGCAGATGTGGATCAGTGGTTAAGCACCCTTGGGTTCAATCCCCAGTACCAAAACCAAAAAAATCACACCAGTTTTTTCTCTTAAAAATATTTGAAGATAAAATTTCCCTTTGTTGTTATGCTTTGTATTTTAACGGTTTTCTGAATCTTTTAAGGCAAGTGGTAGCTTTTCCTTTTCTTATTATTTTGAGGTAATTGTAGATTTGTCAGTAGTTTTAAGAAATAGTACAGAGATTCATGTATCCTTTACACATGTTTCCCCAGTGGTAGCATCTTGTATAATTATAGTAAATTATCACAACCAAAAAATAGGTATTGTTACAGTCTGCCAGTCATATTCAGATTCAGTGAGTTTTACATGCACTCAGTGGGATATGTGTGTATATTTAGTTTTATGTAGTTCAGTAACATGTAGATTCCTGTGTCTACCACCAGGGATTCTTCAGGTTGCTTTTTAAAATCTCTAGCCACCTTCCTCTCATCCCACCCCTCCATCCTCTGGCCAACCCTAATCTCTTCTCCGTGTCTTTAATTTTGTAATTTCAAGAATATTAAGTAAATGGAATCACATAAAATGTAACCTTTTGAGATTGACTGGTTTTAGTCAGCATTATTCTCTTAAGATCGAGCCAAATTGTTGGAAATATCCATAGTTCATTCTTTGCCATTGTTCCATAGTATGTGTGGTATATGGATGTACCACAGGTTTTTTGTTTTCTTTTCTTGACAGTACTTATTGAAAGACATTGGGTTATTTCTAATGTTTGGCTGTTATAAATTAAGCAGTGATCTTCTCTTTTGTGTCAGACTTAAAACTAAAAATACACATAACAAATATCTTGAGATAAAAACTCTATTGCCCTTTGTTAAATATCTTCTGTAGGGGTTGGGGACTTAGCTCAGTGGCAGAGCGCTTGCCTAGCACACGCAAGGCCCGAGTTCAGTCCTCAGCCCAGAAAAAAAAAAATATCTTCTGTAGGCTCTATTCCAGGACTTCCTCCTACAATCCAGTTTAATCCCCAAAGACTTGAGCCTACATAAACACTATTGCTGTTAGCAAATACATAGGCTATGTTAGAACATAGACCTTCATTTTTAGTGAACTTCTAATTATATATTTGCCCCTGCCATTAGAAAGGAAATAACTCAGTTTAGGTAGGGAAAATCTCATTCTACTTGGCTGTCATATAATAGACTAAAAGCAGTAATGTTACAAATACACTTTTGTGACCTCAGGGCACAAATAAAGGAATATACCCAATCTTTACAAACAAATGGGATCTGGTTCATTACTCAGAGGCCAGACTGAAACGACTTGTTCATGTAGTATTTTGATTTATAAAGGAACTTAGATTAACTGCCTTAGAAACAGTAAAATGTGCAAATAAAATACTGTGGCTTTTTTCTTTTTACTTTTTCAGGTTTACAAGTAAAAATAACTAAACTGAAGAAGGAACGAATCTTGTAAGTATCAGTATGTTAACACTGATATCCTATTTATGAAGTATTTGATCCTGTTTAAACTCAATATCTTATTTAAAATATGAGCTTTACTTAAACCAACTGACAGTGATTTCTTTAAGTTTTAAAATAAAAACAGTAACTTTGATTTTAAGTGTAGCCTTAGTTAACATATGCATACATATATATATATACATTCTTATATAAAATTAAATATTTTTTCATAGAATATTAGGATGAGGACTGATCTGTAAACTCATTTTGATCTGTCAGTATTTCTCAGCTGTGCTAACATGTAGATTTCAAAATACTACCAGAGTGGGAGAAGATTAATTTTGGGATTTCTAAACTCATCAAAATAGGTTTAATGAGACCCCTTTTAAGTAGTTTGGAATACCCACAATAACCTGAATTATTTTGAATTAATAAGCCCTGAATCATATCTGATTTTCTAAGTTATAAGCAGGTTTTTACTCATGTTTCTTTAGAGTTTCCACATTCAGGAAAGTAAAACGTGACATAGTAGAATATCAGAACATATAACAAAAATTAGTATCACTGTGACATGATTTTACATTTTTCTTACAGTATATACCTATGAGCTTCAGTGTTACTTAATGTTTATAACACTGCCAAGGCTTTAACCAAAAACTAGTTACTAACCACCCATCAGCATACATTCAATTGTTTTTTCTTATAGTCTGAATGAAAGAAACTTTTCACACCTAGAAAGTCATTTTATAGTTCTGAAATATAAAATCATAAATTTTTAAAGTTTAATTTAAAGTAATATTTTTTTGTTTTTAAGAGAGAAGGACAGGGAGAGAGAGAAAGAAAGAATCAATTTTTATTTAGTTTTTCATGTGATTTTCTTTGCTCTGACACTTCATTGTGTATGTGGTGCTGGGGTTTGAACCAGCCTCCTCATGCATGCCAGGCAAGCGCTGAACCACCATGGCTCCAGTCCTTGTTTCCTTTTTTATTCTTCTTCTTCTTCTTTTTTTTTTAAAGAAAGAGATACAGTGAGAGAGAGAAAGAAAAATCATCTGTATTTAGTTTTTCACGTGGCTTTCATTGCTCTGACACTTTGTTGTGTACATGGTGCTGGGGTTCAAACCCAGGACTTGAGCATACCTGGCAAGCGCCGTAACCACTAAGCCACTGCTCCAGCCCCCTTGTTTCTTCTTAACAATACTTTTAATGTTTTGTAATGTTGAAAGTGTATGTGATTCCTTCTTAAAGATTCTTATCTATAGTATTATCCATTTCTCTGTTTCTGTGATAGTGCTGGGTTTGGTTCCCAAAACTGACAGATGTTTCTCTACTTTTAAAGAAAATTAAACAATCTTTTCTAAGAAGTACATTTAGGATATACATCTTACTAGGTAGATAATTTTATTACTATAGGAAAAAACGAAAACAACCAGAAGTGACATTTACAGTAAGGAAATTGGATTCGTTCACATAGAAAGCCACTAAAAAGGAACATTTTGGTATTGCTTAATTAATAACTCCAAATATTGAAGATTCAGCCTGCATCTTCTCTGCCAATATTAGTGTTCAGTTTTCCATCTTGGTCTTGACAAAACAGCAAGATGGCCATATCATCATTCTGATCATCACCTGCAGAGCATCTGTGTCCCTTTTTACTGTTTGCAACTAAAGACTTTTAGCTTACCATAATTTTGTGGTCATTCCTAGACTCCTCTGCAGTTAAACTAACATGATTAAATTAAGTCTAGTAAAGAGTTTGATACTACTTTATTTGTATTACAGAATGAAGCACATAAGTAAATATATTGTTGATAATGAGTGCTAGGATTCTCACAGGAGAAAGGATTTAACAACTACAGAAAGGGGGAAGACTTTAGTAAAACCTATACTGCTTGGTAGGAATTAGGAATTACCTGTATGAACTTTTTTGTTTGTTTGTTTGTTTTTTATTATAGAGAAGAGGGACAATGAGAGAGAGAGAGAATCAATTTTATTTTGTTTTTCATGTGGCTTTTCTGACACTTCTGTTGAATACATGGTGCTGGGGTTTGAACCTACTTTCTCACACGTGGCACACAAGCACCTTAACTGCTGAGCCACCGGTCTAGCCCTGAACTTACGGTTTTTAATAGTACATAGATAAATAGATATAGAAATAGTTACGTACATAAGAGCATACATGTATTTCCTAGACTTGATTCATTGAAAGGGCCTAGAAGCAGTGACATTTCAGTTCTTCATTTTTGTTATATGCTATCTAGTTGATAGTTTTTACAAATACTATTAATCAAAAGATGAGTAGTGTCAGTGTCTTGGTATGGGGATTTCATATATACCAAATAAAATAAGCTAAATTATAGTATGTTAGAGTTGTTCTACAAGTCTTCCCTTGTATGTATGGCAAGACTATATAGGAATTCTTGTTTGCTGACTTTTTCTCATACCAGAGGTTTAATGTTTCAAAGTTGATTAGTAAACAATGAACTCTTTATATTGTTACTTGGGTGTTTGTTGAAGTTAATGAACTTGTAAATGATGGATTAACAACTGTTGATTAGAATGATATCCTTTTGAGTCAAAATGTTGGTCACTTTTAAGAAGTAGTACTAAATTCCAGAAATTGTGTTTGCTATTTATATATTTCAAGCTACATTTAATAAATGTTTTTGAAGGAAATTAGTTTTATTAAAATGGATCCTCACAAAGGCCTAGTCATTTTATTTTCTAAAACATAACTAGTTTAAATAAAATTTTATAGCTATAAAATAGTATTTTATATCAGCTTGAATCAGAATCATTTCCCTGCAGATTGAATATTTAGAAATACTTAGAAATGACCTAGTTTGCTTATTATAAATGCACTTTATAGGAGTCTTTTTATACTATTTTATATTATTACTCCATGTCTATAACCATACAACCACATACATAAAAAGGCTTCTTAAATTGTAAATGAATGTTGACTATTACTTTCTCAGAAATCATCAATAGCATCTCTGAATATTAAACAATGGAAACAACTGGTTATTCAGTAGCTGGTAATAATGTCTTACTTCACTGTATACTTAGTCATTTGATCCTGTCAGCAACCTTTTAATGCATGTTGTAGTTACTCTATACTTGTGTACCTCAGGAGGGTTGGGATTATACAATTTGGAAGAACAGATGAGTTGATAAATCCCCTAAGTGATCAGAGAATTAAAGTGATGCCTTATTTTATCCTTCCAAGAGTAAGTTAGATCTTTCTATAGTGGGACCAGCAACTTTGATTTACCTGTGTTATATACATTGCTTATAGCTGAAATGACTGTCTTCATGGGTAATTAGTGAATCCAGTAATCTTACTTATCAGCCATTATTCAAAGAAAAACAATAGCTTCTTTATTTTTCTCTAAAGAAATAAATAATTAAGATAACATCTCCCATAATTCAAACTATCCAGCTTCTTAAAACTTACAAAGAAAGTTCCATTTTCCGGTTGGGAAATTAGCTATTCACCTACAAATAAACCTTTTATTTTTCCTTCTAAAATATTTTTTAAATTAAGGAATTTAAAGAATTGCAAAGAAAAAAAAATACCCTGCAGTTATCAATTGTGCAGGACAGTTTTTAGTACCTTTTCTTTTTTTTTTTTTGGTACCAGGGATTGAACCCAGGTGCTTTTAGCTACTGAACCACATCCCCAGCACCTTTTTTTTTTTTTTTTTGGAAGACAGGTCTCATCAAGTTGCTTAAGCCTTTGCTCAGTTGCTGAGAGGCTGGCCTTGAACTTTATTTTCATACTTTTCATTCCTTATCACAAATAGAAAATCTCCTATAAATGGAATATAGTGTCAATAGAGCTGTTATTTACATTAATAAATGTTGACAGAATAATGTAAACTACTAAGTATACGTTTTGATAGCCATTTTAACAAAGTTGAGTTGGTGGCCAGCATTACAATTGCTATTCCATTGTGTCCCAGCTTTGTATAATGAACTGCTGGTACGGAGGATTACACTTTTGTAGCACATAAAAATACTAAAGAGCAAATTCTAGTATGATCTGAACTTTGATTAATAAGTTACTCCAACCTTACCTTTAAAGCTGTTTTGATACAAGAAATTCATATGTATATTTATGAGACTAAACTTTGGAGTTCTAATGTCACAGTTAGTTTTTTAGAATATCTTTCCCTGGGGGGCTGGAGCGGAGGCTCGGTGGTTACAGTGCTTGCCTCGCGTGCACAAGTACAGGCGTTCAAACCGCAGCAACCCACATACATAACTAAGTATCAGAGCAACTAAAGCCATGTGAAGAACTCAATAAAAATTGATTCTCCCTGTCTCTCTCTCTCGCTCACACTGTTCTTCTCTCTAAAAATAAATAAATAAATAGAATATCTTTCCCTGAAAAAATTTTATTTCTTGACTTATAGAGATGCACAAAGACTAGAAGAATTCTTCGCCAAAAATCAGCAGCTGAGAGAGCAACAGAAAGTCCTTCATGAAACCATCAAAGTTTTAGAAGATCGGTGAGTCTGGTACTTAAGAAAGAGGTGATTTTCCCGTTAAAAGAAAGTGCATTGATTTTAATTTATAATCAGTTCTGGGATTGAAAATGACCTTATTCCCAGTCTGCTGTCTTCTTTGAATAAGTCCTTCATGTCTTTAAGGATATTTTTTTTTTATTTTTTTAGCTTTCTAAAAGGGACTGGATTATTTAATATTTTTAATAGCACATTTGTTTTACAAAGAGCCACTTTAGCATCTTAACGTCATTACTTCAAATCTGATTTCATGAAAATCTGTACAAAGAAGTTTCTTTGTTTTTTCATTAATTGTAACAACCATATCAATTTAACTTTTAAATGATATCTTTCTTGAGTGTTTGATGTAAGGCAAGCTTACAAGTGTTCTAATTCATTTGAAGCTTTAATTCCATTTTTACTTCTGAGTAGTGGAAACAGCTTCACAATTCTTTTCTTGCCTTCTTTTTTTTATTTCTACTATTTTCTTTTCTTCCTTACATATTTCTTCACTTCCAGGCAATGTTAGGGGTGCTTCTTTCTGAATATTACTGAGTTTATATAATCACTTACTTACCATTCACACATAGACTTTGATTACAGGGTTTTTTTGTTGTTTGTTTTCTTTTCAATGGTGGTGGTGATTGAACCCCAGGGGACTCTACCACTGAGCTATATGTCCCTAGCCCTTTTTACTTTTTTATTTTTGAGACAGGATCTCCAAGTTTCTGAGGTTGGCCTTGAACTTGTGATCCTTAGGTCTCAGCCTCTGGAGTAGCTGAGATTGTAGGCGAATACCACAGACTTTTTGTAGGCCTGGCCACAGACTTTTTTCTTTCCCACTCTGATGATGCTAACACCCTGGATTAAAAAAGCCTTCCAGAATTTGCTGTATTTCTTTTTCTGAACTGTTAAGTTCTATTAGTTAAGTGGACCTTGAACTACGTACTGTAGCAAATAAAATCCCTTGTTTTCTTTTTAGTTAATATTTTCCCTTACTATTTTCATATATTACAGAAGGGCTGACTGGTTTGAGTTTGCCTCTTTCTCTCTACTGGTGAAATAATCTAGTATTGTGCACATATGCAGACTAAAATTTAATATCATCTCCAGCTTCTGGCTCAGTGGATGCACATTTACTAGAATAGGCAATATTTTTTTTTTCAGAGCTGAGGCCCGAACCCAGGGCCTTGCCCATGCTAGGCAAGCACTCTGCCACTGAGCTAAACCCCCAACCCCTAGGCAATATTTTAAAAAAAAAATTTTTGTGCACTATAGTTGTGCATAATAGTGGGGGTTCATTTTGACATGTTCATAAATGCATGTAGCTTAATTTTCTCCATTTCAGTCCCCACTACTATCTTTTCCTTACTCACCTGATCCCCTTTCTTATGCCGTTGGTCTTTCCTTCTGTTTATTTATTTTAGAATAGGCTTCTTTTTGAGTGTGTGTGGAAAGAAGATCCATATGCTTCGAGTCAATTCAGACATGTATATACACTTGAATTGCAGCTTCACACTGTGTCCTTAATTCAGATTCAGTAACAAATAACTCAGTCTTATTATGTCTTAGGGATTAGGGATAGCACTGTCGTTAGTATGTCATGGACCTTACATTTAACTGTCAAAAGCTGGGAGTGAACCCATACAACAAACAAGAGACAGTTTCACACCAAGTGCAATGAAGAAAATAAAACTGATGATGTCATTGAGTGACCACAGGCATTAGGAAATGGAGGGATACTGATGAATGGTCAGAAGTGGCATTTCTGAGACAGTCCTGTTTAATTGAGACCTGAATGACAAAAAATAACCAATTGTCTGAGGAACTAGAGACAAAAAGAGATAGAATACATAAATACCAAAAGTCTGTGGTAGAATTAAATTTGAAATATTTGAGGAACAGAAAGTCTACTGTAATTATAGGTTATTGAATAAAAGGGGTAAGTGACAGGAAATAAGATTGAACAGCAGCTAGATTATGTGGGGACTTGGGCAACACATTTAGATTTTAATTGTGATGGAAACCATTGGAGGGTTAAGCAGGGGAATGACAATTATATGAGTGAGTACCAATAGCACCTACTCTGTAGGAATGGAGATGTCAAGGAGATAGTTGTATATGTAAGTATGGAGCTCAGTGGGTCGCATAAGGACATCTTAAGTATAGAAAGACAATAGAAGAGCTGAGTCCTTGTGCATTCTAATTAAAGTTTACTGAAGAATAAGGACTTAGGTAGTCAAAAAGGTTGGGAAAGATAAGCTGTTGAGGTGAAGAGAAAGCCCAGAATATGTCTAGGGCATGACACTGAACAGTACCTTCTTTGCAGGGCTATTTTGAAGACTAAATGAGATAATGCAAGAAACAGTATAGAATAGAAATTTAACAAAATTTATAATATATTTCAATTTGTGACCATGATTTCACCCTTTGGCATTCTGGCCTATAGTGTATACAACAACTAGATTTAGTCTTTCTAACTGATGTATCAGAAACTAGAGAGCCACCTCTCCCACTGACCCTTCCCCATTCCAGCAATGAAAATGAAATTGCTTACTGTTCTGTTAGTTTGTTGAGGCTCTTCCTTTCTGTTTTCTCTGAATATGTGGTATTTTTGGGAGGAATAGGGAAGAGTATCTTTCACAGCCCATAATTCTCTAGTGATTCATGTGCTTCATTTTACTTTAACGTATTTTTTTCCACTGATTTCTATCTCTCCACTACTTCCTATAAGCAGTCTTTCCCATAACAAGAAGGAAATGATGCAAAAGATTAGAAACTGCTGTTCCTTGATTCCTGTGTAAAGAAAAATTTAAGATTGGCATTAATAATTAAATATGGTAGTCTGTTAGTCTTAGTTCTCTCTTTGTGCTGGGGATTGAACGTAGGGGACCTTATCCCCTGAGTAACATCTCCAGCCCTTTTTTATTTTTTATTTTGAGATAGGGTTCACTAAGTTGCTGAGGCTGGCTTTGAACTTGTGATCCTCCTGCCTCAGCCTCCCAAGCTGCTAGGATTACAGGTGTTCACCACCATGCCTGGCTAGTCTGAGTTCTCTGAGAAGCAAACACCCAAATGACTTTGGACGTTAATTTATTAAGAGGAACACCTGTAAATAAGGAAGGAGTTGTAAGAGTCTGAGAAAGCTGTCAGACAGAAAGGAAGAACCTCAACAAACTAATAGAAGAGTAAGCAATTTCTTTTTCAGTGCTGGAATGGGGAAGGGTTAACAGGAGAGATGACTCTCTAATTTCTGATACTCAGGTAAAGAAAGACTCAGCTTTCCCAGACTCTTACAACTCATGCTTTATTTACCAGGTGTTCAATAATTAGAATTTAATTAGACTTTAACTTTAATTAGAATACACAAAGACTCAGCTCTTCTGTTGCTTTCAGTAAAAAAGAGGGCAGACTACTTTGTAGTTTTAAGCATTTCGGCCAGGCTGACGTGGAATCCGGGAGCCATGGTGTCCCTTCTCTGCTTATGCATTAGCTCGATCTGATCAAAGGGTTTGTAGGATGTTCATCTGTGTGAATAGGTGAAGGATTTCAGTGCACTGAAGGTAAGCCAGTGATTTTATTCCTCAAGTAGGAAATAGATAATTTTATGGCTGCCACACTCAGAAATTGATTGTGTTCATTTCCTCTTGTCTTTCATGTGCCATTAGCAAGTTTAGGGCCTGAAGTTAATATTCTGAAAAAAATTCAAGATAGTTTTCTTTGCAGTTGGCTCTTCATTTCTTCCCCAAGTTATAGTGTTCTCCATCTTAGCCCTTCAAGACCCTCCTTTTCCAGTGTCTTTAAAAGATTTTTTCGCTTTTTAGTTTTGTTTGAGCTTCCTTTTCAGTTATCCTTTGTATCTTGCATTCCCTTCCTAAGTGAATTTTCCTTCCCTGGGCCCTCTCTGAAAAGAAATGTCAGTGGGTCATGCCTCCACTCTTTCTGTTGAAGTCTTTCTAAATTATTTCCTTTCAATTCAAATATTTAATTATTAAAATTGTTGGGGTTTGGGGCTGGAGTGGTGGCTCAGTGGTTATGGCGCTTGCCTGGCATGCATGAGGATACAGGTTCAAACCCCAGCACCATGTATATAACGAAGTGTAGGAATAATGAAAGCCACATGAAAAACTAAATAAAATTGATTCTCCCTCTCTCTCTCGTGTCCTCTCTCTCCAACCTCCCTCACTGTCCCTCTCGCTTTACAAAAAAAAAAAAAGTTTTGTTGCAATTTTATAGTTCTTTAGTTTCTTTAGCACTAAATTCTTTTTAAAGTCTGTTTTACCTGTGGTCATAAATTTCATGTGCATTCCATGCTTCCTTGCTTATCCTAAATATTCTCTTGCCTTTCTGTCTATTCACTTTTACAGTCTTATCTAGGTAGGCGTATAATTCATTGCATAGTATTAATTTGACAGTAGAGAGTTTTTTAATACATTTTTTTCTGTCTTTAAATACAAATCTGATATTTCCTTCTGGTCACACTTTAAGATTTATTTTAATTTTAGTTAAGTCCAAATAATTATTTTCCTTTTGTTGCCTGTGCTGGTGTTATCCATACACACAAAGAAACATTGTCATAAAGCTTTTCCTCTATATTTTCTTCTAATAGTTTTTTTGAGTTAGCTTTTACATTTAGGTTTGATCCATTTTGAATTAAATTTTGGATATGGTAAAAGACAAGGGTCCAATTTCCTCCTTCTTCTAGATTATTCCTCTTTGTTCTCCAGAGTCACTTACTTTAAGTTAATAATAAAATATCAAGATTAAAATATATTTTATTTGAATTTTTTTTTTTTTTTACTGAGTTTTTCACATGGCCTTTGTTCCTCTGACACTTAGTTGTGTATGTGGGTGCTGGGGTTTGAATCCATGTACTCGTGCATGCCAGGCAAGCGCCTTAACCACTGAGCCACCACTCCAGCCCCCTTAAAATATATTTTAAAGTCTCATTTAATTTGCTAGTTGCTGCACATGTGTGACCATCAGAATCTTTTGAGAAACTTTTGAAAAAAACTCATGGTAGGCTGGAGTTGTAGCTCGGTGATAGAACGTGAGCTTTGCATACATGAAGCCCTGAGTTTAATCCCAAGAGCTACAAAATAAAAAAATAGAAAATAAAAAATCTCATGCGTTCTTCCAGTTAAGAACTTTCGTTTCCAAAATTTTAGTGGGGTTTAATATTCTGCAGTTCATAGTAAAATTCTTATCAGCTCTTCCTGCCAACAGATGGCCATAAGGCCCTATTATTTAGACTACTGATTCTCAATTTTCAAATTGCAACCCTCCTTTACAAAAATATTTCATAATGGCCTTTTTACTATTTTGAAATGAAACTAATAAGTAATATAATCATATATACATAATGGTTAAGGGAAAATGTCATCAGTGTAATATACAGAGAAATAAAAGTGATTCATAAGGTGTATTTTAGAATGTAAGTATTATGGATATATTCATTTTAAAAGGAGAAGTGTTGATACTTATTACTTTATATAAAGTAATCATGATTAGGGACTGGAGTGGTGGCTCAGCAGTTGGAGCACTTGCCTGGCATGTAGGAGGACCCAGGTTCAAACTGCAGTACCACATAAACAATTAAGTGTTGGAGAAACAAAGGCCAGATTAATAAATAAATAAAATTGATTCTCTCTTTCACTCTTTCCCTCTCTCTTTTAAAAAAAAAAACCATGGCCGGTACCAATATATCTTGATGATTAACATGAACTGTGTTGTCATCAGTGACATAATTTTCAAAAATTGTAAAGATTGGGCTGGAGCAGTGGCTCAGAGGTTGCTGCACTTGCCTGGCATGTGCAAGGACATGGGTTTGAACAACAGAACCATATACACAACGAAGTGAGAGAGCAATGAAAGCTAAATGAAAAACTAAATATAATTGAATCTCTCTTCTCTTTCACTGTCCCTCTCTCTTTAAAAAAAAAATTTGTAAAAATTAATGGTAAATGGGAGCAATTCTGATAAAGTTAATCATTTTTTGTTTATTTAATTAAAGTTTTATAAACATCTGGTTTAGCTGGTAGAAAGAATTGTGTATATGTGATCAATAATTAGCAAGAAACAAGGAAAAATAAGTGCCAAGAAAGGAACGCGTAGCGGGAGAAAGAGCATAAGTATCAGATGCCTGTTAGTTTTGTATTACTTGTTCGCTATGACTTTAAATCAGAATTAAAAGCCAAGTTTAGGTGGGGCAGAGCTGGGCGTCAAGCTGTGCAGGTAGGAGATAGGAGAGCTAAGCTTGTTGTAAATGCTGATGATGAAATTTTATTACAAGCCCTGGATAAGTTTCATAGGTTCAAGGCCTACATATACTCCACAGTGAGTTAATGGACAAGAGCAGATGTTTTAAGTACTCAGATTATCTGTAGCATTTAAAGACATCATCAAATAAATGCTAGAGGAGGGGAGTGTAAGTTGACAAAACTGCCCAATTTAGGAATAAGACACTGAAAGAGCATAGGAAGATATGGGTGCCTTGTTAAAAAGGCTGTTGGAGAGAAACTTCTGAGCAGATTCCTAGGACCCATCCCTTATGATTCTAATTAATTTGGTCCTGGGTGGGATTTGTATTTTTCCTCCCTCCATTTTAAAGCTGCCAAGATGGTTTTGAGAAATAGCCAGGTTTGGGGACCATTGACGTGATGGTTTGACATGTGTTTTAATTGCCTTCCCAATTAATTTCTGAGTGATCATCTTTTCTATGCTTAAACATGTCCAATGACAAGTGAAATCACTACCTGCTTAGGTTGCACATTCCATCCTTAAATAGTTGGAAAGTTTTCTATATACTAGATGGAAATCTGTCTGTAATTTCTATCCCTTGGTCCTAGTTTTTGCCCTGTGGATCGTAAGTCTTTTTCACATGATTGATTTTTCAGATATTTGAAGACAGCTGCTCAGGTGCCTCAGTTATGTTTTTACTGACTTTGTTTCTATCAATCATTTTTGTTTGTTTAAAGTTACATAAGCTGATAGTTTAAAGATTTAAATAGTTTGGTCTGGACCACTGGCTCCAGCAGTTAGAGTGTTTGCTTGGCATGTGCAAGGACCCATGTTCAAACCCTAGCTCCACATACACAAAGGCTAGATGAAAGAATAAACAAAGTTGATTATGTCTTTCTCTCTCCTTCCCTTCCTCCTTCCTCGCTACCTCTCCCTTTCTCCCTCTCTCTTAAAAAAAATTTTTTTTCAAAGTTAAGATAAAAGAAAAAAAAAACATTCTTTGTTCAGTTTCTTCTTCAAAAGCAGTCACTTTCAACTCTGTATTATTTTGCTGTTTAAAAATGCTTATATTACTGTTTAAACTTTTTTCCTGCTTAGGTGTTTTTTCTTTTTCCTATACTCTATACAATCCCCATTTCTCTCATCCCTCCTCATATGTTTTATAATAATTTTGATTACATCACTATTCATTTCTATCTTATGACTATGTAAATGCAGTTCATAGCTGAGATGTTGTAAATGTGATTAATTTTCCTTTCTCATAAACATTTTTATTGTCCATGTTTATAATGGATTTTTTTTCCATATGCGTAGGTTTTTGCATACCAACCACTACTTTACTGGCAACTTTTCATCAGCTACCTAATTTTATCAGGTTTTTCAGATGGATCAGTTGTTTGTCATTTTACCTTTCTGAAAAAATCTGCTTTGGATCCCCTGATCTTCTCTAGTTTGGACTCTAGTCATCAGAGGGTCCTCTTACTGCTTAACTGCTTAACGAGTCCTGTAACTTCCTCTTTCCTGATTTATTTTTCTCTATTTTGAATGAGTACCTCGGTAGATTTCTTTCTTTTCTTTTCTTTTTTGAGAAGGACAGTAAGAGAGAGGGACAGACAGAGAGAATCCATTTTTATTGAGTTTTTCACATGGCTTTCGTTGCTCTGACACTTAGTTGTGTACGTGGGTGCCGGGGTTTGAACCCACTTGCGCATGCCAGACAAGCGCCGTAATTACCGAGCCACCGCTCCAGCCCCCACCTCGGTAGATTTCTGAGGTGCAGAATATATGGAAAGTAATGAGGTTATTTTAGAAAATTAAACATACATAAAAGATATAATAGTATAACCAGTTCCACTATACCATCACCCAGCTTCAAAAGTTATTAACTGTGGTCACACCTTTGTTTTTTTAGTGGGATTAGGATTGAACTCAGGGGCAATCTACCACCTTCACACCTTTTCATTTTTCTTTTGAGACAGGGCCTCAAGTTTATGAGGCTGGCCTCAAACTTGGAATCCTCCTGCCTCAGCCTCCAAAGTCACTGGGATTACAGGCGTATGCTACCATATCCAGCTATAATCATTCTTAATTCATCTGTATTCCTACTAGTCCCCTTCTTACTCATTATTTTGAAGCACTATCCAGACATTAGCTTCTTTCATATAAATATTTCAGTATGCATCTCTAAAAGATTGAGATTCTTTATTACACATAACAACAATGCCATTGACATGCATTAAAAAATTAATAGCAGGCAAAATATTTGAGATTTTTTGTGTCTGAAATTCTTTGCTGAATTGATAGTTGAAAAATATCGAAATTAATTTCGGTTAATTATCTTTCAGAATTCTAAATTGCTTCTCCTAGCTTCTTACATTGCTTTTCAAATCCTGTACTGTTCTAATTTCTGGTCCTTTCTATGAAATCTTTCTTCTTTTTCATTTGTTTTCCTTCTGAAAGCTTTGGGCTCTTTGTACCTGCTATTCAGAAATTTTATGATGGTTTTCTTTTTTATGGATCTAATAATGACTATTGTGCTGGAGGTAGGGTTTTCTTATTATTATTTTTGCCTGAGCTTTCAAATTACTAGGGAGTTTTATTTCTTAACCTTTTCTGCCCCCAACCCCCTTGCTTTTTCTGGAGTTCCTATTACTTATTTGATGGACTTTCTAGGATAATCCCCTACATTCTATTCAGAGATTTTTATTTTTACTAGTGATATTTTTAATTCCTAAGATATCTTTTTTGGTTCTCAGAATACTTCTTTTTATGGCAATTCTGTTTTCACTTCATAGTTTTGATTGTTTTCTTATCTTCCTAGAGTATTCTATATAGCTTAGTTGTGGTGATGGTGGTTTTTCTGGTTTTTTTTTTTCCATAGTTTCTTCCAAATTCTTTTTTCTTTTCTTAATGTCCTGTTTGTTTTGGTCTCTTTCATTTTGTAAATTTTGCATTTGTTTATATTAAAGAGGAGGAGATAAAAGTTGATTGAAAGCTCTGAGTTCATGGGTAGAGCTATGGAGTGAGCTTCACCGTGGGGTGATCTGGCCAATCTGTTTCATTGATGATACTCTAATGTTATCAGTATCATTTAAGTCTTTCTTGTTAGACTGGTCAAATTATCTAGCAAAGACTTCTTAACTCTATTCCTAGAATGTATAACATGGCTGGTTACCAGTATTCCAGCTGCCAAGTAGATGACAAAGGCCAAGACTGGAGTGTGAGAATTTGGCTGCTTGTGTATTTATTTCATTATTGCACTCCTACTTTTAATTGTACCTCACGTCTCTTGGGCCAGAGACTGTTTTAGACTCTCTAAGATTAAATCACCCTTCTGCTACTGGCATGTGGATGGAATAATCACTCAAGTGCTCAGAATATGGAAAAGAATGTGTTAGTGTGATAATTTCTTAAAACGGGCTTTGAATCAGTCACTATTGGTACCAATTTTTGTAACTTTTGAGAATTTTACAATGTAGATCAAGTTGGGTATAAGTCAGTGCTAGCCAACAGAATTTTTTGTAAAATGAAAATGTTCTATATCTGCATTCTTCAGTATGGTAGCAACTAAACTAGATACATGTGTCTATTGAGTACTTGAAGGTGACTAAGGAGCTAAAATTTGTTTAATATGGCTTATTGTATTTGAAGTAGCAACATGTGGCTGCGATACTTTACTGGACAATGCAGCTCTAGATTTTTCCTACCATTTGCTTAGAGTCAGCATTCTCAGCTTAGTTTCTGTACACAAATCCACACACACACACATACAAAAACACATACATCCACCAGTGCAAACTAATTTGGTGAGATTCTGGGAGGGAATAAAAGTAGATGCAGGTATTTTCTCTTTCATATTTAGTTAGATGTTGTTCTTTATACAACATGCCTTCAAGGTTCCTTATCCTAATTCCTTGCTTTAGAATTACTCCCATTAAGCAGGAGGTCTACCTCTTTGACGTCCATTCTAAAGTTTATAATTCTATTAAGCATTCTGTAATCTCTAATTTTATTTTTTACATTCCTATCAGCATTGTTGATAGGAGCTTTACTGTTACATAAAAATGTCAAGGTTTCCTCTTTGTTTTAGTTTGTTTAGTTTCCTTAATATTTTAAAACTTATGGCATTCACTACCATGTTATGACTTCCATAGACAATTGAATACTATCCTGTTGACTAAGGTTACTGAGTTGATATTATCTTAAAATATATATACTGAATTTCAAATACAGTTTATGCGGGGTTCTTTATGTTTTTGTTTTTGTTTTTTTGGCACCAGAGATTGAACGCAAGGGTGCCTATTAACCTCTGAGCTGCATCCCCAGCTCTTTTTTATGTTTTTTATTTTGAGACAGGGTCTCATTAAGTTGCTGAGACTGGCTTTGAACTGCTGTCCTCTGCTGCCTCAGGCTGCAGAGCCACTGGTGTTATAGGCATGCACCACCAGGCCTGGCTATGTGCCTCTTTTTTTTAACCAATTTTTTATTATATGAATAATGAAATAGAAGAATTTTGATAAATATGGAAAAACACTAAGAAGAAAAAAGTCTGAATTATTATCTACAGAATAACTATTATTAACTGCAGAAATACAATTTTCTTTTCTATGTACCCCACACCTGTGTAAAATATGTATTTCCCTCTTTAGCACTCAAATAATTAGTAAAACCTATTTTATCATCTTTTTTATGTATTACGAATTTTTACAAATATTGTTTTCTTTGAATTTTGAAAGTGAAATATGAAGGTGACTTTTTTCCTTTATATTCCTCAACTTTTTTTCTATATTCCTTAACTTTTAATATTCATTCAAAAGCAACAGAATTGTTGAGCACTGACTGTGTATCATACAATACTGAGAAAAACATGCAGAGTTGGTTAAGCTACATTTTGGCTGGAGAGAGTTCATATTTTGATTGTAATGGAAACAAGGTTAGTTTTTTTAATTAAAAGTTCCCTTAAATGGAGTTTAAAATTAGCAGTTTTATAAAATTTCACTCAGAAATACAGTTATAGAAAATGGTGCTATAGCGAGATTTTAGCATATGTAAGAATATGTTAAAGGTCTGATATTTTATTAAACTTGTCCGTTTTCACTATATTTGCCACATCATTTGTTTAAATCTTCATAAAGTGTCACAGTCTTGAAATCCAAATAGTATGTAAATTGATAACCTGTAATCCACAAATCCAAAATTCAGAATGTTGTGAAACTCCAGACTTTTTCAGTGTTATGTCAGCATTCCAAAAAGTTCAGATTTGGGGGCATTTCAAGCTTTAGGTTTTCAGATTAGGGATCTACAACTGGTCAAGTCTACAAATATTCCCCAAACCAAGAAACTCTAAACTCTGAAACACATCTGGAAACTCCCAAGTATTTCAGATAAGAGGTATTTAACATGCATAAGGAAATAACTTTCAGTAGATGAAAAATATTCTGTTCTTGTTTCATAGGTTAAGGGCAGGATTATGTGATCGCTGTGCAGTAACTGAAGAACATATGCGGAAAAAGCAGCAAGAGTTTGAAAATATTCGACAACAGAATCTTAAACTTATTACAGAGCTTAGTGAGTTTCCTTTGTTTATTATTATTTATAGCATGATGTATTCTTGTTAAAACCTATTAGTAAATTGTTACAATTAAATTAATTGTTTACTTATTTTTTCTTACTTTTAACTTATTCCTCTTAACACACTTACTGTAGGGTGTTTATGTGTACTTAGCCTTCTTCTCTTCTAACATCTCTATTAACTTCTTTACCAAATTACATGAATTTCTCATAAGTAACTCGGAATCAACATATCCAGAATCTAATGAATTATCTTCTTTCCCAAACTAATTCCATTTTCTGACTTTTTTTTCTATTAATTATATTGCTGGTCACTGGTTACTCAGAAGAATATATGCTTTTTTTTTTTTTTTTAAGAGAGAGGGACAGTGCGAGGACGAGAAAGAAAGAATCAATTTTATTTAGTTTTTCATTTGGCTTTTGTTGCTCAGACATTTTGTTGTGTATGTGGTGCTGGGGTACAAACCCATGTCCCCAAGCACTGAAACAGCTGAGTCTCCACTCCAGCCCTCTTTTTTTTTTTTTTTTAAATGAATGAGAAAAAGAGTTTTGTTTTTTTTTTAATTTTTTTCATTTGGCTTTTGTTTTTCCTCGCCTTAATTGTATATGTGATGCTGGGGTTCGAACCGGGTTCTTCATGAATGCCATGCAAGTGGCTTTATCACTGAGCCACCTCTCAAGCCTTAGCTTGTTAGATTTCATTCCCCAGTACCTCTTCATGCCATTCCCTCCTCCCGCTCTCTGAATCCCCTTCCAGTACTCTATTGGTCTCCTGTCTAAAAGTTATTTATAATGTCTTCACTGGATTCCATACTGTAGAAGTCTATATTTAGCTATTCTCATATAATTGGATGAAGCCATTACTCCATTTTTTTGTTCTTGAGTGAGAGTTTTATTTTCCTATATCCTCTTCAAATTTGTATACAAATTATCAATAATATTCAGTCTAGCAAGTGAAGAATGATACCTTTTAAATTTTTTTCAAATTAGCATCTTATTATTATTCAAGTCAGGTGTCTCAAAATTACTCTACTTGCCCTTTGTAGTTTTTAATTAATTAAGAGTTCTTTGTATATTAGGGAAGAATTATTAAACTTTTTATATGTATATATAGTACATTTTTTTCTGTTTTTTACTTCATTTTATGACTTGTGTTGTCATCTATAAGTTTGTAATTTTTTTACATCTTATTTAGAAAGGCTTTCTCTATCCCAAGAATATAAAAATATTCTCCTAATTTTTGTACTTTATGTACACACACATATTTTCAAATTTACAGTTTAATCCATCTGGAATTTTAATGTGGAATGTCAAGTAGAAAAGTACCATCTTTTAGGGTATGTAGGCATTTCTTCTCCAACTTACTGTCTCATGATCACAAGATGACTGATTCTTTTTCGGATCTGATGTTTACATTCAGACAAGAAAAACAAAGAGAAGGAAGCAAAAGGCTGGCATGACTATGCCAGAAGAATCTTTATATTAAAATGAACTTCTTAGAATACCCACCTTAACTTTTGCTTAAATCACAGTAGCCAGGAAGCTCTCTTCTATCCCCATCATTGGAAGATGGTTAAATATTTGAACCTCTATGTCAGGTTGCTCTCCTTACTATGAGTATTTAGGTTAAAATACCATCTACAAATAATGACAATTTTTATTTTTTCCTTTATTTTCAGCTTCTTTTGTTTGTTGTTAGTGTTATTTTTCTTGACCTGAGAATACTGTCGAATGCAGTAGTTGACAATAGAAAGAATAATATTTCATTTTTATAAGTCACTTTTTATTTTTAACTGGTGCATTATACTTACACATTAATAGTGTGATTATTCATGATATATCGTACATGCACATAGCTTACTTTGGTTTATTTCATTGCGCTGTACTTGCCCTTTCCCTCCCTTCTTCTCTCTCTGATTCCTTCCTTTACTCTACTGGTCTCTCTTCTATTTTCATGAAGATCCTTTCCTTCCCTTTTCTAATTTCCACATATGAGAGAAAGCATATAACTCTTGACCTTCTGATTCTGGCTTATCTCACTTAACATTGTGTTGTCCAGATTAATTTACAATCTCACTAATAGTATATGAGTATTCCTTTTTCTCTACATCCTTACCACCATTTATTATTTGTAGTCTTAATGATTGCCATTCTAATCAGAATGGAATGGAATCTCAGTGTAGTTTTCACTTGATTTCTGAAGATATTAAATATTTTTCATATATTTGTTGGCCATTTGTGTTGCTTCTTTTGAGAAATGTTAAGTTCATTTGCCCAGTTATTGGTTGGATTGTTTTTTCTTTTTATTGGTAGTAAATTTTTTGAGTTCTTTGTATATTCTGGATATTAATCCTTTATCAGAAGAGCTTTTCTCCCATTCTATAGGCTTTCTCTTTATGTTCTTGTTTCCTTTGGTTTACAGAAGCTTTTTGATTTGGTACTATTCCATTTATTAGTTGTTGGTTTTACTTCCTGAATTTTAGAAGTCTTATTGAGGAAATCAGTGCCTAAGCCTCTATTTTGGAGTATTGACCCTACATTTTATTCTAGCAGTTACAGAGATTCGGATCTAATTCCTATGTCTTTGATCCACTTTAAGTTGACTTTTATGCAAGGTGAAAAATAAGGGTCTGTTTTCAAAATTCCTCTACATAAGGATATCCATTTTTCCTAGCACCGTTTGTTAAAAAGGCTATCTTTTCTCCAACATGTTTTTGCCCTTCTGTCAAGGACTAGATGACTGTATCTCTCTGGGTTTCTTTCTCTGTCTTCTAATTTATTGGTCCATATGACTGTTTTATGCCAGTACTGTGCAGTTTTTATTTTACTATGGCTCTGTAGCCTCCAGTGTTGCTCTTATTGCTTAGAATTTTGGGGGCTATTCTAGGTCTTTTATTTTTCTATATGAATTTTAGGACTTTTTTTTAAGTTCTGTGAAGCATGTTCTTGATGCCTTGATAGGGATTGCATTGAATCTATGCATCAATTTTGGTGATATGGCCATTTTAACAATATTCATTTTGACTATTCAACAACATTGATGATCCTTCCATCTTCCAGTGTTGTCTTCAATTTCTTTCTTCAGGATTTTGTAGGTTTCATTTTAAAGATCTTTCACATTGTGGTTAGATTTATTCCTTCTTGGCTATTGTTTTCTTTTGCTTATTATGAATGGAGTTTTTCTGACTTATTTTTTGGCAGATTCATTATTAGTGTATATATAAAAGCTCCTAGCTTTTGTATGTTAATTTCATATCTTGCTACTTTGTTGAATTTGTCTTTAGAAGTCTTCTGGTTGAATTTTTTTGGTCTTCTAAGTGTAGGATCAGATCATCTGCAAACAGTAATTTTTTACTTCTTTCTTCCTATTTATATCTTTTATTTCCTTGCTTGCCTAATGCTTATGTCTAAAATTTCAAGTACTGTTTTGAATATGAATCGTGAGAATGGATATCTTTGTCTTGTTCTTGATTTTAAAGGAAATGCTTTCAATTTTTCCCCATTCAGAATGATGTTGGTTTGGGGTTTGGTGTGATGGTCTTAATGATAAGGTAAATTCCTTCTGTCCACATTTCTATAGTATTTTTAACCTGAATGGGTGCTGGATTTTGTCACAGGCTTTTTCTTCATCTGTTGAGATTTTCATTGTGATTTTTGTCTTTCTTTCTATTATATGATTAGTCATATTTCTTGATTTGCATATTCTTGAACCACACTCACATCCCTGAAGTAAAACCAACTTGATCATGATGTGCCTTCTTAACTTTTTAAAATATGAATTGCTAGCATTTTATTCGGAATTTTTGCATCTGTTTTCATCAGGGATCTTGGTCTGTAATTTTCTTTATGTGGCATGTCTTTATCTAGTTTTGGTATCTGAGTGATTTGACTTAATAGAATGAATACTCCATGTGTCTATATAATTTCTACGGCTTTTCTTGCTGTTTATTCCTAATTTCATTCCATTATGATCTTATAAGATGTAAGAAATTACATCAATTTTTTTGTATCTACTGAGACTAGTTTTGTTCCTAAAATGTAATTTGTTTTGGAGAAGGTTCCTTTAGCAGCTGAGAAGAAAGTGAATTCACCTGTTAGTTCTGTTTGATTTCTAATATTTTTTAGGTCTGAAAAGTCTTTACGCATTTTTATGTATGGATAACCTGTTGGTAAGAGAGATGTGTTAAAAAAACCACTCAGTATTACTGTATTTGGTTCTATCTCGGTCTTTATGTTGTATGGTGTTTGTTTTATATAATTAGATGCGCTGATATTTGGCCGTAAGTATTTACTATTGTTACATCTTTTGGATTTTTCCTTTTACCAATATGAAGTGACCTTCTTTGTCACTTCTGATTAATTTTGGCTGCTTTATTAGGTATAAGACTAGCTACTCCTGCTTTCAGTCTTAACATACATGGAATGTCTTTCTATTCTTTCACTTCCAGACTTCCAGCCTGTGGATATCTTTGCCTACAAGATGAGTCTCTTGCAAGCAACATATATTTGGGTCTTGTTTTTAATCCACTCTGCCAGTCTGTGTTTTAATTGAAGAATTAAGAGCATTCACATTCAACATTATCATAGATGTTTATTATTTCCATTTTGGTTTGTGTCTCATGTTTCTTATTTGCTTAGCTTACTCTTCTAATGAGATTCATCCATTTGTGAGCTCAGAAGTTTGTTTTAAACTTCATCTCTGTATAGCTTTTCTCAGTATTTTCTATACTTTGTGCTTGCTTAGTAGTCATGGATTCTGCTAGTTTATCTTGAAAGGTTTTTATTTCTTTTTTCGTTCTGAAGGATAGCTTTGCTGGATATTATAAGTCTTGGTTGGTAGATTTTTCTTTCAGGTTTTGGAATACATTGTTCGAAGCTCTCCTGGTTTTTAGAGTTGTGCAAAGAAATCAGGAGTTAGGCTGATTGGCTTACCTCTAAAACTGACCTGTCATTTTTCTCTTGAGACTTTAAAAATTCTATCCTTGTTACATATGTTAGATATTTTAATTATAATGTATTATGGAGAGGTTGATTTTTTTATATTATCTTTTTGGGGAGGTGAATCACTCCTCTATCTGGATTCCTTTCTCATTCACAGGCTTGCAGATTTTTCTTCATATTATTTCACAGAAAAGGTTCTATGTCCTTAGCTTGTATCTTGTTTTCCTCTTCGATTCCACTGATTCTTAGATTTGGTCTCTCAGTGTTCTCCAGATTTCTTGTATACTCTCTTCATAGTTTCTTATTTTCTTTCTTTTATTACTGAATTTTCAAGTTCATATACATTGTCTTCAGTGCCTGAAATCCACTATATTTGTTTCAATATGTCTGATCAGCATAACCAAAGTGTTATTATCAACTATCAGTAACACTCTGAAAGGAGAGAGTAACCACCAGAAACAGTGGTAATTTTAGATATATTCCTTATAGGTTATTACTACTGATTTTCTCAGTTCTGTTCACAAAAAAGAAATGTGGATAAGTATTGACTTAGAATAAGTCTACTAGCATTTCAAGAGGAGATAATAATCCCTAGTAACAGGGATCATTTCAGAACAAAGCCATATAACAATAAACTTTAAACTTCTTGAAAATGTTCTCATAACTCTACCAATCCAAGTGGAAAATAGGAGTAATGCTCTGGAATAGGCTAAGAAATTAGATCTTATTAAAAATAAAATTATTAAACTATATAGGACATGAAAAGAGAAGAAAAGTAAAAAATGGGCTGTAGAGACAAAAGAAAGTATAAGCATGAGCAATGAAAAAAAGACAGTAATTCCAATTAATGCTTTAAAATGATGAAAAGAAATAAATTGGATTAGGAATATAATATCAGATAATAAAAGAAAGCCTACTAAGTAGATACAGAAGATAATATCTGTGAAATTAAAAACTGGTATTAGAGAGATTTGTGTTATTCTGAGCTGAGCTATTTGAGATGGAGAGACTTCATATTGGGCCTTAATGATTTGGATTTCATCACACCTCCTCAGCTTTACTTCTAAATTGGATGTGGAGATAGGAGGCTCACCAGCCCACCTCTGACAGATCTAGGTGGGTCCTTTTGTTCTTTGATGTGTGTGGGCAGAAAGCACTTCGTAGCTTTCTAGAGGGTCAGAAGAGACAATCCTTTATATGCACTAGCTTCCAGGTCTCTCCCTGGTTGGTGATGCAGTCTTATATACCTTCCTAAAGAAGTGCTTCATGTGCCTGGAACTGTCAAAATAGGCATGATCTCACCCATGTAGATATGGGATGTATGGAGCATGGTAAACCATAGCAGTAGTGGCAGTCTCTCTGTGATGATGCTTAGTGGCCTCTGTGAGACCCAGGGTGTCTGCCCCCAGCTCAGGCATGTGCATCTGTGGTCCTGCATCTAGGCATGCTTTAACAGTGGCTAGCATCTCCATGCCAACCTCTGTGGGGCACGTGGCACTGCTGGGTCACAGGAGCCTTCTTCTAACTGCTGTGGGTTGTGCAGCTTCTGTGTACTGCCCAGGCATACTGTCAGCACATCTGTATCTGCATGAACTTGGTGGTCCTTGGCATGTGTGGAGCACACATCTGCAGACTGCCTTGTGGGTCACAGCACTGTGATGGGACTCGTGGCTCTTGCAAGCCTCCGGGGTTCATACTCTTCTGGTCCATGTGCATTCTGTGGTAGCCAGCATCTTTGGTTCACGCGTGCAGGCCAGTGCTCCTGGGGCAAAAGGGTGTGGGGCTGGTCTCTTGACAGCTGGTGGGTATTGTGGGGCTTCTGCTTGCCCCTGATGCATTTCTTTTTTTTTTTTTTTTTAAGTGAGAGAGAGAGAGAGAATCAACTTTATTAGTTTTTCATATGACTTTCGTTGCTCAGACACTTTGTCGTGTACGTGGTGCTGGGGTTTGAACCCAGGCCCTCGTGCACGCCAGGCAAGCACCGAAACCACTGAGCCACTGCTCCAGCCCCCCTGATGCATTTCTTAACAGGCCTGCGTCTGTGTGTGCTTGGCTGCCGCTGATATCTGTGGTATGCATATCTGTAGGCCCCATCTGTGTGGCATGCAGTGCTGCTGGGACACAATTGCCTCTGTAGACTACTGTGGATTACCTGGCTTCTGGCTGCCACCAGGCATATTTCACTTTTAAGTTTGCTGTGGGCTTATGGCAGATACATGCAGTCAAGTTAAGGATATTTTCTTCTGTTCCTCTTTTGTGAAGTTTTGTTTAATTAATTTTTCAGATTATTTTCTGATCTGTTAAGTAATCATAGGGCTTTTCTCTTTTAATTTGTTTATGTAGTGGGTTCTGGTTATTTTTTTCCTAGGCTGAACTAGTTTCATTTCTAAATCAAAGGTTTAATGTGCCAATATTTTAATTAGAATGTATATATTTATATTAAGTTATATTGCTAGTTTTCCAAGTTTTCTTGCTATCAAGATTATATTAAGATCAGAAAATAAAATGGGATGCTTTTCATATTTTTTGTATTCCTATATTTTAAACAACCTAAAAGCAGTCCATCTTTTAAGATAATTAAAATATAGCTGTCACATAATCTAAACTTGATGCTGTATTTCAGGATTAGATCTTAGACTACTTTTTGATTTCTTTGGTGGTTATTGTTCTGTTTAGTTTCCTATTCCTTAAGTCAGTTATAGTAATTTCATTTTATAAAAATCTGTTTCATCTAGATTTTAGAAATTCCTTCTATAAAGTTTGTAATATTCTTATCTTTTTAAAAACCTCTATATTAGTACTTATGTTTCCTTTTACCTATTAATGTTTGTTTTTCCCCTTGATCAGACATGCCATATCACTGTTTCTTGGCCCTTTCAGCAGACAGAACTAGGGAATATAGAGAAAGAAAGATAAAATCAAATTCAAGACTAGAGAGCTTTTGCTAACCTCTTCTCTGCTAACATCTGTATCTCCTTCCTCCTACACTGTGAATCTTGGTTCACAAGGACACGGGGATGATAGAATGAAGTTATTCCCTAACTGCTTGGTTTATCTCATATTACAAACCCAGTGCTCTCAGCATAACCATCACTACAGTTATGTAAAGGTTTAGGAAAAGCAATTTCAAATAAATATGAGCATGGGAGACTTTGCAAACATTGTTACAGAAGTGATTGTGAGACTAAAGATATTAGGGCTTCTCGTTTATGGTATATCTGTCTGGTTCGTTCATTTATTTTCAGCACTGGGGATTGAACCCAGGGTCTTACTCGTACTAGTACTGCCCTTTGTTGTTATTTCTTTTGAGACAGGGTTTCACTGTTTCCCACACTGGCCTCCAATTTAAGAGGCTCCTGCCTCAGTCTCTGAAGTAGCTAGCATTACAAGACATGTACCATCACCTCTGACTGCCCCATTTTATTTTTACACAAGGGTTTGGAGAAATTGAAAAACTTCTATCACTGCTTCCACCTTTCTAGAATCCCTTTTTTAGAGCTATTTCTTTTTGTTCTTCCTTTTCTGTTTTTACTTTTGCTGCTTATTTAATTCTTAATTTCATCTTTTACTTTTTTATTTTTTAACCATTTACTTTTGTTCTTTTTTGGTCAACCACGAAATGTGAAGTTAATATCTTTGCCTTTTTTTTTTTAAGAGAAAAAATTGATTTTATTTCATTTTTCATGTGGCTTTGGTTCCTTCGGTACTTCGTTGTGTACATGGTGCTGGGGTTCGAACCCGCATCCTTGCCTGTGCCAGGCAAGCCGTAATCACTGAGCCACCAATACAGCCCCTTTGCCCTCTTGATAAAGACTTTAAAATATGTTAACTTAAAATATGTTAACTCCAAATACCCCCCTTCTTTACTTACTTGCTGTTTTTACCTGGTATTTCATGTCTGCATTTTGTAAGTCTTACAAGTTATTTTTTAAAGATCATTTTTATTCAGACAATTTTTCATTTTACTTATTCTTTTTTGTGACAGGGGAGGGGTTACCAGGGACCATTGGTCTTGCAGTTGCTAGGAAGTTGCTGTACAACTAAGCTGTACTCTTAGCCCGTTTTTCTAAGACTTATATGTTTATTAATTTCTTTCTTTATTATCTTATTTTTCTTCTGTGATTATTATCCTGAGGTACACTTGAGAAGTTCTTTTAGAGGATTTTAGTTAAATTTTTTATACTAGATATTAGACTCCAAGCTGGAACATTGGTAGGCAAGCCCTGTACCACTGAACTATACCCTCAGCCCTTTATTATTTTATTTTTATTTATTTCATGGCACTAGGGATTAAACCAGGGGCATGTAACCACTGACCCACATCCCCAGCCTTTTGTTTTTTATTTTGAGACAGGATCTTGCTAAGTTGCTTTAGGACCTTGCTAAATTTCTGAGGATGGCCTTGGACTTGAGATCCTCCTGACTCAGCCTGCCATGCCACTGGGATTACAGGTGTGCATCATTGCTCCCGGCGATATCTTTAAGATAGAGTTTCACTGAATTGCCCAGGTTGGCCTTCAACTAGTGATCCTCCTGTCTTAGCCTCTCAAGTAGCTGGAATTATAGACGTGCACCCCCTTGCCTTATATCAAATTTATTTCAAGATGAGTGACTTCCTAAATTGGTATTTGAAATTAGTAGGATTGAGTAACCAGATAGGATTTTTTCTCATCCTCAGTGTATTAGATCCTAATCCTACTCTCTTTTGCCACTGACATTACATAAAATTATCAGTCAGACACATGGAAATGGTACACTGTGAGAGATAGTAATCACCATCTGGTAACAAATTACTTTTGCATAATAGCATCAACCTGGAATAATAATATGACTTAGAAATCCTAATTTCTTCATAATTGTTGATATTTTATTTTAAAAGTCTAACATGGATGTTAATATAATAGAATTATATGCCTTTTTCACATTGTTTTTTTTTTAATTTTTATTTTTGAACAACCATATAAATTTTTAACAAAATAATATAAAATGTATATAGTTTCTGGATACTAGATTTACCCCCAGGAGTGCCCCCCCAATTTCCCACCCGTATCCCTCCCTTCCCTTACCCACAATATCGCTAAAAAAGTATTAGGCTGTATAACATTACACCTTATCTGGATTTAACACATGATAGTAAACCACCTTTCTCAATGGTCAGGGTCTAGTTCCAACCTCCACAGATGAGCAGAGACATTCGACCCTTGGTTCTCTGGGTTAAGCTGATTTTACTCAGCATAATTTCTTCCATAGCCATCCATTTACCTTCAAAGGCTGCAATATCATTGTTTCTAATTGCTGTTTCACATTGTTTTTAAGTGAATGAAAAGAATACTCTTCAGGAAGAAAACAAAAAGCTTTCTGAACAACTGCAGCAGAAAATTGAGTAAGTATTTTTCCTAAATTGAAACAGAAAATATTTTTCTCCAGTTTTCTTTATTTTATGTAGTGTACCTCTGCAAACTAAAAATATCTTTGAGTTGCATATTTCATTTTTAAAATTTATGAAGTGATCTACAATTAAAAAAAAGAATCGCACTTTTTTTGTGTGTGTTTTGGTGTGAAGAATGTATATTCATCTCTTAGATTAGTGTGGGAGTGTACAGTGAAAGTATCAACATTTTAACTACAGCATTTTTATAATGATTTATTATAAATAATAGAGAATCATTAAAATATTTATTTTTCAAATAGATACTTGAGTTTTGTTACCTCCTTTCCAGTCCTATCCCAGAAGCTTCATAAAGCATTCTGTTGTTTTTTGTTTTTTTTTTAAGAAAGAGGGACAGTGAAAGAGACAGAGAAAGAGAGGAACAACTTTATTTAGTTTTTCACATGGTCTTAGTTGCTCCAACACTCAGTTGTGTACGTGGTGCTGGGGTTTGAACCCAGGTCCTTGTGCTTGCCAGGCAAGCGCCGAAACCGCTGAGCCACCGCTCCAGCCCCCTCATAAAGCATTCTGAATAAGTGTTTCCTCTAATTGAGTTCTTTGGCCTGTTAGAACTTTTCCCTCCTTTTAGTCTCCCTTATTTCTATTTAAGAACAAAAATAATTTACCCCATGTGCTGTTGCTCTTAATCCTTTCTCTGATTCTACAGAGTAGTTTTATTATCCCTATTTTACAAATGGGGAAACTAAAACACAACATCAAATCATTTAGACTCATATCTCCAAATTTAAAAGCCTCTTTCCTTTGTAACGCTGTCTCAAAAAAAAAAAGTTTTTGTTTTTTTTTTTAGTTTGTTTCTAATGTGATCTAATTCAGGGTAGATATAGAGCTAACCTTTAGTCGCTATTTATACAAAGATTATATAGTATTATTTATTGTACTTACTCTTTTTTCTTGGGGAGAGCAGGTGTTCTCTGTGTTGTCTATTCTGTCCTTGAACTTCTGGTTTAAGCAATCCTCCTGCCTCAGTCCCCCAAGTAGCTGGAACTAAAGGCACACCGTGGCACCAAGCTCTTAATAGTATTTTTTAAAATACTGGGGTAGTCCTGATAGTGTTACAGGTTTCTTAAAAGACACTGTTACATTTAAGTAGATATTTACAAAAACTTTGGTGGGCTATGCAGATATATTATTTTGACTTGTAATAGTTATTATCTGTGTATAAACATGTCTTTCGAGAGGAATTAACATTCCTATCAGTATGTTTTTAGCAGTATATGTCCAGTAGAGTTCTGCTGTTCCTTCCATGGCTATCAGTCACTAATAGCCAAAGGGAATTTTGAGGGGCATAATAGATGATGAAGGGAGGCTATAGGATTAGACTGAAGCTATGAAACATTCATGAAAATGTCAACACTTTCTAATTTTACTCATGCTCTGTAACGAAAAGAGTCTAGAACAGACTCATTTTTAAAACGATTGCAAAACCCAAAAGGTTTTTTTGAAATGTTATTCACAACTTCTTATTTCAGTGCTAGAATGCTCTTTATAGTCCTTATCTCACTCTGTGTTTTGCTATGAAAATAGCAATATATCTGATTACAGAACTCTATGAAGAAAATACAGAATTAAATGGATAATTGCCTCAAAAACTAAGGTGTATAAATTGTATTGAAACCAGATTGTCATTTGCTCATTAGAAATATGAATTCTAATTACTCAGAATTTTTTTAAGTATTCTTAAATACACAAAATTTCCTGTCAAAGTGCATTGGTAGTTTTACAAAAGAAGTAGACCAAAGTAAAGGGCACAATAAAGACAAATCATACAGACAAATTCAGAGCTGTAAGTTTTATTTAAGACATGCTTAGTCAAAACAGTGTAGGTCATATATCTTTCAGTTCTTTCATGAAATTTAAGATAGTTGTGATTCTCCTAAGCCAACTTCATGTGTATCTTAACTCTCCTCAATTTTCTTTTGGGTTGGCACTTTTTGAAAAATTGCAAGGATAATCTTGTAAAAGCACCCTACTTTCTTGTGACTACCTAAGCCACTGTATTGTCATGCTGTTAAGTGCATAAAATTTCTCTGAACTTTAGAAAAAAAAATATTGACTTCTGCTTGTTAAATCCATAAATTCTAACTCACTTGAGATGGGTATCCCACCCCGCCTCATCCTCATGGTGGTATTAAACCCAGGGCCTCACCTGTATAGGCAAATGTTCTACAACTAAGCTACATCCTTTTCCCTTCCTGAGCTGATTTCAGTGTTACAGATCACTTCTATGTCATATTGTAAGATAGTTATTAAGTGGTATATATGGTAGGGTAGTTATTAAGTGACACTATGGTTAAGAAATTATTCAATAAATATTTGCTCTTGTAAAGTTTAAAAATAAAGAGAAAGTCAACTCTGCCAGTCACAGAAAGCAAATAACTAAGCTACATGTGAAGTCATGTCTCTTAGTACTGGGAAATAGATGATAGGTCAGTCAAAGTCAAAGGAAGCCACACGGAATTTCAGAGGACTTTAGAATTCATTTCATTTAACACTTGTCTCTAAATAATGTTCTTGGTATAACTTCTTTAACAATTGAAATTAGAAAAATTTTCCCAAGCTTGCATAGAATCACCTTACTTAGAAATTATATCTGTTGATTCTGATTTTGCCCTCTTCTATTTGACTACCCTTTTGATACATGAAGACAGCTATCATGGCCCTTCTGAATCTTCTCTAAAGTGAATATCTGCTCTTCGTTAACTGTTCCTCACGTGGCATTACTTCAGGAACTTCAAAGTGCCATTTTTCTTTAATGTTTTAGTTACCAGTATCTTAGTTAAGAATTCAGTGGTCTTAGATATATATAGTCTAACCTATGCAGCAATACTGTCACCTCCTCTTTTCTGTTTCTTTTTACTTATATTAATATTACCCAAATATACATATGTTACTGGTGGTTCATTATGGAATTTTCAGTTTACTCAGACCTTTAAGTCTGTGTCTTTTTTGTCCTCTACTTGTAAATTTGCTGTTCTAGTTATAAACACAGGACTTCAAAGTCATGGCTTTATAATAATTTATTGAGGAAACCTATCATTTAGCCTACTTCTTCATTTTAAGGTATTAACACTATTAAATACCTGACTATTTTGCAGGCAGTGGTTTATATCTTTGTATATATTATTTCCTTTTTTACAGCCATCCTTCAAAAAGGAAATAGGAAAATGCCCATTTTATAGATAGGAAGCTGAGACTCAGAAAGATTAAATAGCATTCAGTGTAACTAGTAAGTGAACCCAGGCCTGCCTCACTTCAGACTTTATATACTCTTTCTAAACTGCTTCAGAAGGTTACCTACAGAGTGTCATCCTGTAGGTGACAAAGCACAGATTCTCTCTGTTCTGATTCAGTTCAGTAAGGCTTATACCTGCCATTTATTCCTGCTCTGTTGTATCTTATTAGATTTGGCCCATTGGAGTATATGTGAGGGGGTCTTTTACATGCTAGCTTTTTTCTACTGGTATAAGGTTACTTTTTATGCTAAGCTTTGTGCCTTCCACAAATTTGTGAGTATTCCATCAATGCCTTTTATCAAGATCATTAATAAAATATTGAATAAAATGTGCCTGAGCATTAAGTTCTGAGGCATTCTATATAGATTTTCTTCATTAATAATAATGTGTGTCACTGGGCACAATGACACACACCTGTGACCTCAGCAACTTGGGAGGCTGAGGCAAGAGGATTTCAAATTCGAGACCAGCCTTCGCAATTATGCGAGGCTCTAAGCCACTTAGTGAGACCCTGTCTCAAGATAAAAAATAACAAGGCCTGATGATGTGTCTCAGTGCTTAAGCACTCCCCCTGGTATCATAAATAAAGTAATGGGGATGTAGCTCAGTGGCAGAGTGCCTCTGGGTTCAATCCTCAGTTCTTCAAATGATGATGGTGGTGATAATGATAATTTGTATCAGTTAGCAGTCTGTCTTTATTGATTCTGTGTTTATATTTCTTTTTGTTTGCAATGAGAAGATATCAAGGAAATCATTGATACTTTCCTGAGCACTAGATATATGATAAGACATCCCTCAGAACAATTGATCTAATAGCCCTACTTCTAAAAACTCATCTTACTTTGATTATTCATATGATAAAATTACAAAGTTTGAAGGGATCAGTGTATAAGACTCAGTAGTTTGCACTTTAGGGAATCCTCTTCCCTTTTTTGAAAATTAAAACATTTAAATGAACTTGATGGGTTTAAAATTGTTTCTTTAAGTTTGAATTATGTCTTAACTGGAAGTGTAAATTCTTCAGAGTGGAGAAAGAAAAAGTTGGATGTTAAAATCTTCTTTAACTCCTTGTGAAGAGAAACCTTGGATCCTTTATAGGTCTTTGGGGAAAAGAACAACTAAAATAGATTTGATAGGAATTAAGAGAAAGCCTACAAATAAAACAACCAAAAACGTTATTTCTCAGGCCATCAAAAGTGAAGTGAAAGGAAGATAACAAGTGTGCATATTTAATTTAACTGACAGTTATGACATGAACTCCTAACTTTTCTCAGAAAATCAGAGTGAGACCTCACGTTTTAAAGAATAAAGTTTAAGACATAGAAGTTTGTTGTTGTTGTTTTTTCTTGCCTTTTTTTTCTTTTTCTTTCTTTCTTTCTTTCTTTTTTTTTTTTTTTCCTTCAGGGTTGAGGATCGCGTGCTAGGCAGGCGCTCTGCCACTGAGCTAAATCCCCAACTCCTTTTTTGCCCTTCTTATGACAAAGGAGAAAACCAGCATTTGTTTATTTAGTTTGGGCACTTCTAGTTAGAGCTAGTTTTGGTTTTTGTCTTTTAGGTGTTTGTTTATTTTCCCCTTTTGTGATTCTAGCTACTTCTAGATTGACACAGCTAGGAAATCAATTTCTTCTCATGACTCATTCATGTTTCAGGTTGAATTTTTATGACTAACAGGAAAGTATGGCTATGCCATGATTCATTAAAGGTAGGCCAGATAGATTTCACATTCCATTAATTTGTAAGGCTTTCTTATATGACTTTAGCTTACTCTGTTTTTCCAGAATAATGGTAGAACTTCAGGAAGAGATTAATAATTAGATATTAATCTATTGCACAGATGACTGTCATAACTAATAAAATGTTACAGATTTTGAAATTCTTGGAAAAATAAAATTTAAGTCTTTACTATGTAAAATAGGTTTGTGAAGTTATAGATTTGTCAGTCAGCTTGATTTAATCATTCTACAATTTAAACATAATGAAACATCACATTATACCCTATGAATATTTATAATCATTATTTGTTAATTAAGAGTAAATTTTTTTAAAATTAAATATTAGCTGTAAAAATTATTCCTTATCATAGACTATAGGAGTATAGAACACAAGTGATATTGACATTATTCAAGAAATTAAAATATAAACCTTTGTTAGAAAACATTAATCTTTGTATTTTAATTTTTTAAAATATCTGTTGGTCACAGTTTATAAAATCCTCATGATACAGTTTGAAACAGGATCACAAATTGATATGAATATAATATGATAGACTCTTTAGTCATGTAAAAAGACTAAATGACTGACAGACTAATAAGAATTGGTTGGCCAATAAGGTCAGTAGTTGTTTGACATAAGAAAGTCAGTTGACTTAATTTTATTCAATAACCACAATTCAGTCCAAATTCATTCTTTAGGTGCCATTGCTCCTGAATTGAGTTGGGTAAGAACATATACATCAGCATAAATTTATTTCTTGATTAGCATCTGGGAATGTCTCATTCATTCATTCAACAAATCTTTATACAGTACCTACTATTTAGCTACTAGTGTAGGTACTTGTAAAATTCATCAGTAAACCAAAGATCCTTACCATCTTAGAGTTTGCATTCTAACAAGTGAACAAAGACATAGTAAATGATATACTTTGTTAGAAAGCATATTTACTATACATAAATAACAGCAGAATAACAAGGAATAGTAAACTAGGGTATGGGATGGGAGGTTTCAAGTTTAAATATTAAAATTCCAGCAAAGGTACAAAGATGAGGTACTTAGCTGTGTGGATACCTGGGGAAGAGTAAATGGAACAGCTTGACAAAGAGCCCAAGGTAGGATTATGCTTGGTATACTTAAGGAAACTCAAGGAAGATTATGTGACTGGAGTAGAGTTAATGTGGGATAGAGATAATAAGATCTTAGAGGTTCTTACTGGTTAATCAGAGGACTTTGGCTTGTGTTCTTAGTGAAATGGGGACATGTAGCAGGGTTTTAATTAGACCTAATTGATAATGACTTAAATTTTCTTAAACAATATCTTTTTATTTTTTAAGAGAGAAAGCAAGAGTCAGCTTTTTTGTTTCATGTGTTTTTTATTTGTTTGTTTTTCCAACACTTAATTGTGTATACAGTGCTCCACCAATGAGTCGTCAGAGCAGCCCCATGACTTAAATTTTTAATAGGACTATTGTGACTGCTGTTTTGGAAGTAGACTGTAAAGGAACCTGGATCAGAAGCTGTGATAGAAACTCAAATTTTGAAGCCTATCATAATTGGTCATTAGATTTACATTCTACACTAAGGATAAATACATTGAATAGTTAACAATAGGGGCCTTTAGAGTCTGTCTGCCAAAATTTAAATCTTGTCTGTTACTTACTATTTGACTGAAATGACTCTTTTTCTTCATTTCCACGATGGTAAAATGAAAGTGATAATATCATCTCACACAATTGTGATAATTAAAGTGATGTATGCAGTACTTTGCATAGTTTCTGGTGATGTAAATCACAGCAAAAGTTGATAGTTATCAGTGTCAGTATTATCCCATCTATTGTTTGCCAAGACATGTTGATGCCCTACCACCAGTGTTTAACATTTGTCCTTTCCTTTATATATGTATTTCCAGTATTCCGGTTCAAACCACAGAAGCCCTTGCCTGGACAGTTACAGTTACTGTCTAATTGATTGCTTTGCCTCCTTCTGTGCCAGTCATCCTTGTAGACCAGTGTAAACTTGTCATATTACGCCCATACCCTAAAACCTTCGTTCTTTTCTCTTGCCTTCTCAGTTATGTGCACACTTACTCACAGTTTTCCTTTCCTATACTTCTACCTTGCTCTTCTCCAACACATACATAGTACTGCATGCCTTTACTCATGTAGTCCGGATCCTCTGCTGAACTTTTTTGCCATTTGAAACTTAAAATTCCACCTTGGGTGCCAATGACTGTACTTTTTGTTTCACTTCTCATGATGATATTCCCTACTTGGTATTATAGTTATTTGCATACTTCTCTAATCTTTGAATTTGGAATATTATATGCAAGAAATTACATATATTTCTATGTCTTCCCACTTGTGTTCTGCTATAGCTCCATACCATATAGTAGATGTTATAATAAATATTTGTTGAATCATTTTCTTTCAATTGTCATCCTCCTGTAGAAATGATAAACAGCATCAAGCAACTGAACTTGAATGTGAAGATGTTATTCCAGATTCACCAATAACAGCCTTTTCATTTTCTGGCATTAACCGGTTACGAAGAAAGGAGAATCTCCATGTCCGATATATAGAAAAAGTACAGAGTAAATTGGAGCACTCTGTTTGTACAAATGGTAAAGGTTAGAGTTATATCTTAGCTTACCTGGTTTTGTAAAAACAAGTTATTCGTCTATTTTTTTACATTATTCAATCTAGTAGAAGGAAGATAGTTATTATTCAGTAACCCATGACACAGCTGTTGAGTTTAACTTCCACTAATAAAGTCCCTGGGTGTTTTCTGCCTATGTTATGTGTAGACATGTGATGCTCATCTGAATAAGTAAATACTCTGCATTTTATAAATATAAGAAATAGTTTCTTTTTTATTTAAAAATATTCTTACAAGTATATATTTGGGATGGAAGGAAAGAGGACAAGAACTTAACATTAATTTCCACCTCCTGTATTGGCAGTTTTCATATGCTGAGTGATTTGCATACATTGTTACTATTTTAATTCTTGTGTTATTTATTGATGAGAAGAGATATTTAAAAAGGTTAAAAAGGTCACTCAAAGTCAACTATCATATAGGTAGATGAATCAAAATTAAAATATAGGTCTTCCTGCCTCTAAAAATTTTGTACTTTGCAAGGCTTGCCCACTGGTACTCCTACTATGCAACTGGCTATTTGTTACAATCTGTAGCATTTGGTGAAAATTTAAAAATGACTTTATAATGTATATACTTTGTGAATTATCAGTAATATATTTATAATTCCAGCCATCTTATGATTTCTACAAAATTCTTTGAAGCTCCTTTTTCATAAAGCCCTGAAATTTAGATGACATGATATAATAATTATTTTATTATTAATCTGAAATAAATGGTAAAGATTTTAATTTTTTATCTAAACTGTAACAAGAAAAGCATTTGGAGGAAGATGATGTATGAAGTTCTGCAGATACTTGTATAGTGCAAATAAATGGTTGACACTAGCTGTGGTTTTCAAAAAATAAATAGCTCTTCATTCTTTGAAATTAGAGAATTGGCAGCTTTTCGGTGTTTTATATGTGTTTGCATCACCATCTAGTGGAAAACAAAGGAAGTGTTAAAAGTCCTATGTATAATGGGCCAAAGAGCTAAACAGAGACTTCTCACCAGAGGACATTGATCAAGCCAATGAATACATGAGAAAGTGCTCTAAATCATTAGTAATCAGAGAAATGCAAATGAAAACCACACTAAGATATCACCTTACACCAGTCAGAATGGCAAAGATGAAGAAAATAAACAACAATAGATGCTGGAGGGGCTGTGGAGAGAT
>PVKS010000835.1:135000-166685 GCA_004027875.1 Aplodontia rufa | reverse complement strand
ATATATATATATATATATATATATATATATATATATATGTTATACTTTTCATTAAAAGCATGTTTGATAGTTCAACAAATAAATTTCTTAATTAAAAATTGATTCTCACAAAAAAGATAAGTCTTGGTCCTTGATCTCATAGATTTGACAGTGCAATAGCGACAGTGAACCCTAATGAACTTTGCTAAATGTATAAAGAAAAGAATAAGCACCAAGAGGTGACAAGAGGGGATCACACTACAGTGCACAGTCAAAGGTCTTTCTGTGGATGCAGCATTGAGGCTGCCCCCACCACGAAAGAGTCCACCCATTAGAGGAACAGTGAGTGCAGGATCAGCCCACACAGGAAGGGTGCAGATGAGACCCTTGGCCGTGGCAGCTCCTCAGATACTTATTCTTAGAACTTGAGTTGAATTTCCCTTAAATATAAATGTGTTATTTTCTGGAAGATCTTTGCCTAGCACCCAGAATGCAAAGGAAGGAGTCAGGAGGGCTGTCCGCCAGCCCTACCTCTGCCCATCACTGGCAGGAGATGGTTCTCAGGCCTCAGTAGGCGTTCTTTGCCCTCGTATTTTATCTGTAAAAGAAGATGGTGACTTGTGTGCTTCTAAAGTCCCTTTTAGTTCTAAAGTCTAGTATTGGCTGTGAATTTCTTTCATCTTTCTAAAAATACTTTTCAATTATTTTTTATTCTATTTTCTTCTAAGTAACTGCCCAAAAGCCAGTTGAATGTTCTTCAAGTCTTCAGGTGAATGTCAGTTGAATGAGATCCATGCTGAGCACAAACTGTATTCCAAGCACAGTCTTACAGGGACTCAATAATATTCTTTGGTATTTGGCCAAAAGGAAAACACAAAACTGAATATAGGGGTTCAGGTGACAGGCTTTGGATTTTAGGAATAGTATGTTCATCTAATTAAAGACTCGTTTCTCTGACCCCCTTCCAGCGCTCAGTGACCTTTCCAGTGTCCCTGAAGACCAACATTGAGGAAAATCATGATGTGACTGATCAACTCTGGCATCCTTGAAGGTCTCAATTTGACATCTGTCTCCGGGAGGTTCCTTGGGGTCTGGATTGTTCTTTTGGGGTCTGCATGCTGGGTGCATTTCAGAAGCTAGTGGCCACATTCCCTCTTCCCTCCAGATCTTCAAACACTATTCCATCACCCTGGCACACAGCTCTCTTCCTCACATCCCACAGCTTCTCCCACCTCACAGTGATACTTCAGGCCTCTGTTGACGCATCTCTCTGTGGGGCAGCCTCCCATCATTCACTAACTTAAATCAAATTCCTCCAGGTCCTCGCTGATCCACCAGTTCTGATATACTTCCTGTCTCCCCAACAAGAGGCCGCTCAGGGAGAGCAGACTCTGTGCCTGCTACCCTATCCACACACCCAGAGCACTGACGGATTCTCAGAGAATTTCCTCTTGAGTGTGGGATTTGGAGAAGACTTGGGTTTCACTATGAATTTTGAAGCTCCGAGACTGGAATGAGAACTAGGAGCACCTTATCACAGAGATTTATATAAATGACCCAGCAAGGGCATAGACTGTCTTCAGATGGCCGCCTCCCATTGGTGAGAACATTCGAAACAGCGTGATAGAAAGCAGAGTCTGTGCTGGCTGCCTTGAGCTATGTTCTGTGTCATGCACTGTAAACCATGATGTATTGTTAAGTCAAAAGAGCAAGGTGTCCAACAGCGTACACTGCGCAGCTCTCACTATGAGAAAAGTGTAATCCATACACACATCCACAGAGAAGGAAGGTCATGGGTTTTTGTGGGTCCGTAGTAATAAAATATAGAAACGTTTAGAAGTTCATCATAAAGTTAAATAATGTAAACCCATCAGAGTGGTTTTTTTAACGATAGAGGGACAGTGAAAGAGAGAGAGACAGAATCAATTTTATTCAGTTTTTCATGTGGTTTTCACTGCTCTGACATTTTGTTGCATACGTGGTGCTGGGATTAGAACCCACGTCCTCGCACATGCCAGGCAAGTGCTGTAACTGCTGAGCTACCACTCCAGCCCCCATCAGAGGTTTTTATAGCTGTCAGAATCAATGTCTGCGCTGTTACTGGGACTCCTGGCCTGTGATCAGGAATGCTCACCATCCTGAGATCCACATGGCCATGCAGCCTGGTCCTGTGTGCACAACTGCAGGGGAGTCCTGCTGTGGATCTAAGATTTACTCTTTTTTAAAATTGTTTCTATTTTTATATCCTTAAAAACAAACCAAACTATCATTAAGTAGTGGTACTAGATTGAGAGAACCTTTCTGGAAATCAATAACTTAGAAATTAAACATTGGATTTAACTAGGGGTTATGGAGAAGGCCATAAAACTACAGAAATGATGCACCTATCTTGGAGTGAGAGGTTCATGAAAAGAAACTATGGTTTCATATAACCAGGAAGAGAAAATAAAAACAGGAAGTAAAAACTGCTGACTCAGCTCCCAGATGCACACCGCAAGGGTGTCCTTCAGCTTAAGGGTTAGAAATCCACATGCTGTTTCTGAGCTTTGGAAAATGTGTGTTATAGCTGAATGCAGTGGCACACACCTATAATTCTAGTGACTTGAGATGCTAAGACAGGCGGATTAAAAGTTCAAAGGCATCCTGGACAACTCACTAATACCCTATCTCAAAATAAATAAATAAAAAGGGCTGGGGATGTAGCTCGGTGCTAGAGCACCTCCCTAGTGTGCTCAAGGCCCTGGTTTTGATACCTATCACTATAAAAAAATTGTGATATAATTTGTAGTTCTCCATAGTTTGTTAGACTATTAAATGTTCATGTACATATATTTACTTGCATAGCTGTATAATATTTATGTGAATATACCGCAATATATTTAATCATTAAAAAAAAAGAAAGAAGGAAATCCGCATGCTCCAGAACACATTCCCGGCCCATATGAGTCAGGGTTCTGTAGAGGAACAGAATCAACAAGAGATGTATAGATACGTGATTATCAGATTGGCTTTCACAGCTAGAGGCTGGCTGGACCCACAATGGCCATCTTCAGGCTGCAGAGCGGGAGGAAACAGTAGCTGAGGAATCTAAGATGATGAAGAGGGATCAAGGATGCAGCCTCATTTGGGGACTGAAAGCCTGGAAGGTCCCTGAAGGTCACTGGGCAGATTCTGCTTTGGGAAAGTGAAAGAGCGGGAGTCTGACGTCCTCAGGAGATCGAAGCAGAATCAAGAACCCATTAAAGAAGAATCAAGTTTGCATCTACTACCGCTTCCTTGTTCTTCCAGTTTGGATTTTTTTTTCCCACAAAAAGAGAAATAGTCAATTTCCTTTGCTTTTTCATCTAGTTTTTGTTTTACCTCCTCTTGGTTGTGTATGTGGTGCTGGGGATTGAACCTGGGTTCTTCTGCATGCCAGCCAAGCGCTCCACCACTGAGCCATCGCCCCTGCCCTGTTCTTCCAGCTTTTGTTCTATTCAAGCCTCCAACCTGTTGGACAGTGCTGCCTACACTTAGGGTGGGTCTCCACTCCGGTTTGCTACCCCACATGCCAATCATTCCTAGAACCGCCCTCATTGACACACCCACAGGATTCTTAGGCGTCTATTAATGCAATCAAGTCAGTGATTCAGAGTAGCCATTACACTGCCACTTTAGGGTTACTTCCTAAGGAAAAAAATCAACCTTAACGTTGCCCTTTTTAAATGAGCTGAATCCATTTTAGGACTTTGTCCTTCAGATCAAATGGAATTATACACACAAAGCCTGGAACGATGCACACCAAAAGGATAAATTCATGGAGTTTCTCAGAAGATGGTTAAAATTAGGAGTGGCTTGCATTTTCTTCTTTATACTTACTATATATTTTCTTAGCTTTTAAAAATTAATGTTTACTGACCATAGATAGATAAATGAAGTGTGTTATCATCTGTTATTAAGAACTGATGTGAGAGCCAGCAGCATCTGTGTCATCTAGAATGCTTCCCTCATGTCAACGTGTCACTGCCTGACTCAGCACAGATGTGTCCCCACACCTCTTGTGTTGGAAGGAACCTCATTACCAGTAGGAGCACATATTATCCCTTACACATTACGCTGAGGGGGGACATGAAGGGGAGAGGGATGGAAGGAGAAAATGACCATCATCAGCATCTTTGGGATGTTTCTGTCGTGGGAGTTATGAACTTCAACTCACATTATACACTCGAGTTCCAAAATATTTGAAAGGTCACTTTTATTTCTTCAACTAGGAGATTTTCCTTCCAATGCTTTTTTTTTTAATCAGACACAAATCCATGCCTAACCCTCCTGTTCCAAGATCCATCTCCAAGGTTAGGTGATGGATTAACCTCTCTGAATTTCCTACAGGTACCTCTATCTGATCCCCAATCTGTGAGACTAGATAAGATTTACTATTCATTGTAAGAACATTTCCAGTTCTGGAAAGAGATGTGGCCTGCTAGAGACTGTTCAGTAATGAAGAGGAAGCTCAAAGGAAAACAATTTTACATCCTCTCCCAGTAGAACTCCCCATAAATTTAATATTTTGGGATGAATCCCCCTAAATGTCACCTGTATAATTCCACTTGACTTGGCGATGTATTCCTAAAATCAACACAGTTAATTTTAAAATAGTGAACTTTGGGTCTGGAGCAGTGGCTCAGCAGTTACGGCACTTGCCTGGCATGCGTGAGGACATGGGTTCAAACTCCAGCACCATGTACACAACTAAGTGTTGGAGCAATGAAAGCTCCAACATAAAAAATTAAATAAAATTGATTCTCTCTTTCTCTACCTCTCTCTCTCTCATTGTCGTTCTCTCTTTAAAAAAATAACAAACTTTAAAGTTGATTCACGATAATAAAATATTATTTATCAGGGAATGCATTAACCACATGATTTTGGCTGCACAATTTCTGGGAAATTCCCATCACATCCTGTCCCCAGTTCTAGAGATGAGCACACAATCAGGCCCTGAAATGTCAAAGACACTTTAGCTTTCTGGCCACTGTGACTGATTTAGGGACAGACATTCGAATGAGGCCAGGCCAATCAAGGCCTTCTCAGGTCTTTGCAGAAATTATCTGGAAACAGATTCCCTCTTTTCTCTAGGAAGATGCTGTAGACCCAGAGATTGTTCCAAGCCATCTTATTCTCTCCAAAAAAAGAGAAGGACCTCAGAGCATCATGTGAACACTGGATCCAGTCATCCCCAAGCCTAGGTGCCTTGAACTTCCCAGATGTCCGACACTATATGATTTTTTTAAAAATAAAAGTCATTTGAGTTGATTTTGAAAGTAGAAAGAAAGGCTTGCAAATGAAAGACTCCTGAATAACAAAACTGATCTTATTCCACATGAACACAAAGGATAGAAAAACTTCATGCGATTTGGAATAGCACGCTATCCAAACTATGAAAATTCTGGGACTATGCATTTGCTAAAGCATTTGACAACCTCCTGCTCTGCAGAAATTCTGGCTTCCGGTGTTATAACAAGGTCTATAATCTAAGCACCCACGGGGAACCAGACATTGCACTAGGCACCGTGTTCACGCTCTCCCTGACTTCACCATGACCTGTGATGCTGATAATACTCTCCTTATTTTATAAATGGAGTGGCTGAAGTGAAGCAAGATGGATCAATATGCCAGTACCTCCCAGCTAGAAACGCTGACACATAGATACAGGTGTGACCAGTCCTGAGTTTCCATCTTGGCCTATTGTCTTTCATCTGCTGGAATCCCTGGTGATCTTCCTCTTTGAAAGGCTCTCGGACCTTGCCTCCCTCCAATTAGGGCCCCTCATCAAGGGTAAGGGTTGGGTGGCAGGAGGTGAGATGCTGCTGATCCCCCATCTGGCTCTTTGTTTGGAACTCTTAACCACCACCACGTGCCACGATCTATACACTGGATCTTTGTTAGAGCCGTCTGATCATGGGCATGAAAGGTGAGCTTCCCCGTGTGCTCGCTCGCTGATGTCCTTCAAGTTGAACGCCCCTCCTGGGTCCATCTGATTCCAACTCCTTTCCTCCTTGCTACTGGCGTGTGTAGGCAATTTGCCAATTCCTGTGCTTTTCTCTCCTTTTGGACAGGGTGCTTGCTCCACTTTAAGAGATAATCAGCACATGATGAGAATCTGACTCAAGAGAGGGCAAGATGGAGAGTAGGTTAGGGGCAGCATCACAGATTGCCAAAGAGCTCACAAAGCCGTCCATGGCTCCATGAGACAAAGCTGTTCAGCAGAGAAGTCCCTCACTGTTCTTAATATCTCCTCTGTGCTCTGTCCGCGCCACAAGCTTCTCATGGTACAAGTGCTATAGGGGATCTCACAGCCCAGCATCCAGAGTTTCAATGGACTCTGCTTTCTGTGGTCATGGGTCTGGAGGGACAGTCTCTCACAGCCGCCATGGCAAGCTGATCCATGCCAGTCACAAAAGTTGTCATGATGTATTCTATTCACTCATTCAGTAAATGTGTACTGGGCATTCAAGTCCCAGGTGCTGTGCTACATGAACAATCCAATGTCAGTTCTCTATTCCAAGCGGGACAACAGATTACAGGGAGGGTGCATGCTCACTGACATTCTCATCACCATCCTGAAAAATGTGATTGCTCCCAAGCCATTAGAATTGGCCCTCTGCTTCCTGCTGGGGAGCGTGGACCGTGGTTTTGAAGCTCTTCCGTGCCTTCAGGGTACACCATTGAAGTGACTCAGGAGCTTCCCTGGGAGTCAAGGAGAAACAGCCTGGGTTGGACTCAAGATCCACCCACATCTTGCCAACCAGAGCAGCTTCCATTTGTATTTCATATCCTGGAACCACAAATAGGAACCATTCATTTGCATATCAAAGGGCTCCCAGAATTTTACAGCTTAACTTGCAGTGGAATCAGTGAATTGTTTCTACTGTCCCAGACTCTAACATGGTGCCTCACATAGAGGCACTGAGAAAGTGTTTCCACACTCCAGCATTTGGGAGTAGGCAAAGGCTTTTTTCAACATGTCTCCTAAAGTGAAGGAAGTAAAGTCAAAAATCAGTGATTGGGATGCCATAAAGCTAAAAAGCTTTTGCATTGCCAAGGAAATAATCAAAAGAGTCAAGAGGTTTCCTACAGAATTGGAGAGAATCATGGGCTGTGATTCCTCCGACAGGGGCCTCATATCCAGAACCTACAAAATCCTCAAAAATCTCAACCTCAAAAACACAAACAACCCAATTAATAAATGGACCAAAGAGCTAAATAGTAACTTCTAAACAGAGGAAATTGATCAAGCCAGTGAATACATGAGAAAGTGCTGTAAATCACTAGTAATCAGAGAAATGCAAGTGAAAACTACATTAAGATATCCCCTCACACCGGTCAAATTGGCAAAAATGAAGAAAATAAACAATAATAGATACTGGAGGGGTTGTGGAGAGATAGGCACACTAACACACTGTTGGTGGAGCTGCAGACTGGTACAGCCCCTCTGGAAAGCAGTGTGGAGAATCCTCAAAACACTAGGGATGAGCCCACCATACGACCCTGCTATTCCACTCCTGGGTATCTTTCCAGGAGATTTAGAATCAGCACATTATAGTGACACAGCGAAATCAATGTCCATAGCAGCTCAATTTACAATAGCTAAATCATGGAAACAACCCAGATGTCCCTCACTGGATGAAGGGATCCCAAAACTGTGGTACATATATACCATGGAGTTTTACTCAGCAATTAGAAACAATGATATTGCAGACTTTGAAGGTAAATGGACGGCTATGGAAGAAATTATGCCGAGTTAAATCAGCATAACCCAGAGTACCAAGGGTCAAATGTCTTCACTCATCTGTGGAGGCTGGAGCTAGACCCTGGCCATTGAGAAAGGAGGTCTAGTATCATGTTTTAAATCCAGAAAAGGTGTAATGTCATACAACCTAAGGCATTTGTATATTGGGAAGGGAGGGGAGGGATAAGGGTGATTATTTACGGGGGGCTCTTGAAGGTAAATCTAATTTTCAGAATTTATAGGTATATATTATATTATTTCATTATAAGCTTGTTTGATTATTCAACAAATAAATTTCTGAATAAAAATAAATAAATAATTAGTGTATATACCAATGAGAAGATGAATGGAGTCAGCCCATGTCAATTCATTTTCAGAATGCCTCTTTCAGATAGCTACTGTTCTCATGTTATTCATTCCAACCTGATGTTCTCAGAGCTTCTATTAACTGACGTAATGAAAGAGATTGCTTGGTGGGAGCCCTAAAGCACAAATCCAGGTCACTTGAGTGCTAACCTAAAGCCCTTTGTCCTGCAATCCTCTATAGAGACTTTGCTCAAAATCACCCAGCTGCTAAGTAATAATGCTAACATGTAAATTTTATTGACACACAATTTAAAGCAAGTGCTACATAAATAAGCATGTTATTTATTTATGTATGTTTCATAATATTAATACTTTTATTTTCTATATTGAGGTCAAGTTCATGAATTAATTCTGTTTATATTTTATAAACTGTTTAAGGATCAGAGATTTTTCTCCGAGCCTATCTTTAAAATATTCTCAGATTAATTAGACGTCAGCTCTTAATGCACTGAAGTATTAATCAACATGGCACACTCACTGGGTTAGGGAATAAGTTTTAAAAGCTAACCGTGTGAACCTCATGAAAGTCCCTGGCTTCTCAGTTTCTGAAAGTCTTTGCATATTAGAACCATCCCACTTGCTGACATGATAAATGATTATAATTTCATGAGCCTCAATTCCTATATTTGCTACACTTCTTCTACCAGGTCCAAAAGATTCTCTGATATCTTTGTAAATGTTCTTGAAATCATGTGAACTGAAATAGCAAAAAACTACTTGTAAGGTGCACTGATGGCAGAAGGTCTCATCAGGGGAGTGCAATTCCTTACCCGTGGTCTCCTCCAAAATCCTCAAGGCACCTATCACAAAAGCTTCCTTGAGTTACTCTTGAAAGAACTCACTATCTCCTTCTTATATATCTTATATTTACTTAGTGCAGCCTTCATTCAGATTTATTTTCAAATTTTATTTATGTAAACTTTATCTCATATACTCATGAAGGACAAAAAACAAGAATTCCATGAGGGATTCAACCAGTCCAGGTGCCAGGAAGACTCCTATGGAAGAATGCTCCCACTAACAATGAGCATGTGACCTAGAAATTACAAAGCACAGAAACTGCTCAGAGAAAAAAGCCACGGATTTGGTAAATAGGATAATTCATATCTAAAAAACTAGTGCTAATAGGGTAAACTGAAAGGAATTTTAAACTAAGACATATTTAAGACACTTAAAAAGAACAACCAAAAAACAGGACTTTTTGATGAAAAAAGCAGATAGGTTTGAAAATTAAAAAAAAAATAAGAGCTGAAAATAACCAATTTTCCATATCTGCTAGCTCCATATATGTAGATTCAACCAACCACAGCTAAAAAATATTTGGAAAAAAAATTGCATCTTTACTGAATATATGCAGACATTTTTCCTACCATTATTCCTTAAGCAATACAGTATAAGAACACTTTACATAGTATTTACATTGTATTAGTAAATACTAATTGTATTAAAAGTATTCTAGAGATAATTTAAAATATATAGGGGGATGTGCATAAATTGTATGCATATACTATACCATTTTTCTTAAACTGGCTTGAGTATCTTTGGTCTTGCAAGGGGTCCTAGAATCTCCAAAGGAATGAAATAAAAACTCATTAAACAGCAGGCTAGACATGGCTGAAGATAGAATAAGAAAACTGTTGAATAGATATGAGGAAATCAGCTGGAAAGTAGCCCAAAGATATAAGGAGATGGAAAATATGGACATAAAGTTAAGGGATATGAAAAAGAGAAGGAACCAGGATTAAACAAATAAATAATAGAAATTCCAGAAGATGAAAAATAAGAGCATAAGGAGATACTGAAATATCAGAATATTTTCTCAAATGAGAAAAGAACCTTCAAATTGAAACAAAAAGACATACTAAAAAAATGCACTCCCATGTAGGACAAATATAAATATTCTCATAACTAATCCCATACATTGAAACTATATGGAAGAAAAACTCCCCTAACCTAGGTTTTAAGAATAAAAGTGATATTAAACTTGTACAGCCACTCTGGAAAGCAATGTGGACACTTCTCAAGAAACTAGGGTTGGAACCACCTTATGACCCAGCTATCCCACCCCTGAGTAATTTCCCAAAAGAGCTAGAATGGGCATACCACAGAGACACAGCTACATCAATGTTTATAGCTGCTCAATTTACTATAGCTAAACTATGAAATCAATCCAGATGCCCCTCCCTGGAGGAATGGTATGTATGTACAATGGAATTCTACTCTGCTATTAGAACAATACCATGGCATATGAGCTAAATGGATGGAAATGGAAAAAATCATGCTGAGTGAAATATCCCAAACACAGAGACTTAAAGGCTGAATATTTCCTTTCATATGTGGAAGCTAGAGTAGGAAGCTAAGATAGGATAAAAATTAGCTAAGTTTAATTAATAAACCTCCAAAGTTGAAATTTCACATAACTATATGGGGGAACCATAACTATGAAGGTGGGGGGAGAAGGGAGGGAAGCAAGGTGGGAAGAGAGGGGGGTTATCAATACTGCTGGGAACTCTCAACTCCCATGAGAAACCAAACTATACTCAGGTATGCAGAGAAGCTCAGAGATTTCAAAAATTAACATGTATATGCTCATTTCTACCTATAACATGGTGGTATTACAGGGGAATGAATGAAGAGGGTGAGATCCTGGACCAATCACTTTGTCAATATCCATGTTTGCATGTATATGTAAATCCCCGCCAATATATAAGACAAGGTCAAACAAATAAAAAAATAGAAAGTGATATTAAGATATTCTCAGACTAAAACGCTTACTGAAAAACTTACAAAAGAATGGTGAGAAAAGTCTTTCACATTTCTAGAAAACATGTAGCAGTAAAATTTACAAATAGCTGTTTTTCTTCTCTGACAAGAAGTCTAGAAGTTGACTGAGCTGTTAATTCTCTTATTATTACTCACATATTCAGTCAACAAAAATTTACCAAGCACACAGCATATGTCTCCTCTGTGCCTCCCATGACCACCTCCCCTTTACAGCTGCAGCTAACCCTTACCTTACAATCCGATGGTCGCATCTTGTCTCACCTCATCTTTCTTTCTGTGGCATCTATTCTTGTATAATTACATTATTTATTACATCTATTAACTGATGTTTGTTTTTATCTGGTAAATTAAAATCTCAAGGACAGGAATCTTGGTCTAGATTGTTTCCTAATGCATCCCAAATGCCGAAAGTAGTGCTTGGCTATTGCAAGAGTGTGTGTGTGTGTGTGTGTGTGTGTACACCCTCAAACATATTAGTTAATCAGATAGTATAAATGTACTGTGGAGTAGGCAAAATGCTTAATAAATCAAGTGAAATCTGATCTGATATCAGAACTAGACTTTGATATTCTCAGTCTTTTCCTTATATCTGTCACTCTTTTATCTTATATCCATCCTTATATCTGTTACTCCACAGAGGAGGCTTCACGTCTAGTTATCAGAACTTCATTCAAAGCAGAAAAAGGGAAAGGGATTTATTTCTCATTGGCCTGAACAGTATGGAACTATTATTTCTAGCTACAAAGAAGGCTGAGAAGTCAACTATTTCACTCAGAGCCCCATGGCAGAGGCAGGCATAGAAAATGAGTTTGGGCCTGTGATCCCTGCAACTCAGTAGGCTGAGGCAGGAGGATCACAAGTTCAAAGCCAGCCTCAGCAACTTAGCGAGGCCCTAGGTAACTTAGCGAGACACTATCTCTAAATAAAAAATAGAAAAGTCTTGGGGATGTGGCTCAGTGGTTAAGTGCCCTTGGGTTCAATTCCCAGTATATATTAATACACATACATATGATTATGTATAATTATTTATAATATAAATATGTATTAATTATTGGTAGTAAAATATCAAATTGCTTTTATACAATCCACTTTTAAGAAAAAAAGAGTAAATCAGAAGGGAAACAACTAAATAGATATAAGGGAAATTTCAGGTAAAGTTCTCAAAATAGTTCAGAGTCAACTGAAATCTCCAACTAAATGTACCAATTTTATATTTCAATAAATTAGCGTTGCTTTGATAGTTATCAAAAGAAAGCTAAAATCATATTCAACATTTCGCTTGCTATGCTCTTGAAGTTAGTCATATTTTTAAACTTTGTGTTTTTAAATAAATTATACAACAAAACGTAAAAGATAAAATAAAAATGATTTCAGGAGATAAAAAAAAAATGAAGTTAGGTTTGCAGCATGGGTGAGTCAAGCCATGTCAGCCACATTCAAAAAGGAGAGATTTGAACCCAAGAGGAAGGACTGTAAGAAGCAATACAAAATAGAAATACAATATCTTAGAAAATAAAGAAAGAACTTTTTTTGCTTTCATACAATCTCATTGTAATTCATTCTGAAGAAAGACATGAGGAGCAGAGGGTGGGTGGAGAGGAGGAACCAGACAGAAAGCAGAACCGTATCCATGACATCACGGCCTGGCCTGCTCACACAACAGCTGGGAAAACAGCTCTTCTCAACCTCCACCCCCAATTGAGTTAACTCCCAAAAGGCCCTTAATTAGCAATGTGCAGAGAAATCCTTCCTCCCAGCTCTAGATAAAGCTGTTTTCCTGTGTCAGCAGCCCAGCGTCTGCAGACAAGACGAAAAGCAACTGGCCATTGGGATGGAAGACAAAATACCATTTGACCAGACTGACCCCTTTCTCGCTGGGGGTGCCGCGAGACTGGAAATGCAGCGTGACATCGTTCATAACTGAAGAAGTGACCACGGTCGTTCAAGTTGTGCTTTCTATGACTCTGAAAATAAATCTAAAAGTATATATGACTTGGCCACGCGTACACATGAGGACCAAAGAACACGGTTATGCAAATGTGCCTATTTATAAACACATCTAAGGAATGTTGCTTTCTTAGCAGGACTTATTAAAAGTCTGATTTGAAGAGAAAGGATTCTGAATTATGCCCTGGCGGGAAATGTCCTCTGGCATTTGCAGGCCTAGGTTTGGACACAGGCTCTGCGCAGACCTGTGTCTGCTGGAGGGTCCTGGCTCGGAGGGACTGTTCTAGCCACTCCAGGGAAGGATGGAGAGGGGACTTGGAAGGGAAAGCAGGTCTCCATGCCACTTAGGCTGGGTCTCTTTGCAAGCGTTTCACTCTGGGACTTAGAGGAAAGCAACCAACAAGGTGAAGAACCTCATCAAAGCCAGACTGTGTGAAGATGGAGAGAGATCCGCTCAGCTTCCTGCTGGCCCTCAGCAGCCAAGGGACAGCCACAGCCACCTGGCAGTGGCCTTTCAGTGGCCTTTCTTCCCAAACACTGGGTCTAGGTAATTTCCAACTTGATCCTATTAACGATCAAGTCATAAAACAGAACAATGTCCTGTGGCCTGGGATGCTGGGTCATCTCTAAGTGAGGGACATCATGGACTGTGGGAAACCCAGCTGCCCTGCCGTTCGGCCCCATAGCCACCCTCCTCCATGACACTGCTGGTGGGCAGGCTCTGTCTCAGCCCACTGCCCGTCCACTCAGGCAGAGCTGCTGCTGTTCTTGTATTGAGTCTGAAGAACAGTCGTTGCCTCTCCACACGCACACACCCCTCCAAGCAGGGAAATGAGGGGACAATCTAGTAGCATGCGGTGTGAAGCAGGCAGGACTTTGAAACGAGCAAGACCTGATGGAAAACCTCATTTCTAGATGTTTTTTGACTTGCAAAATCAGGACACTACCCATCCTGCAGTGTCATTATGAAGACTTAAGATAACAACTGTAAGGTTGTGAGTTCAGAGCTCTGTATATACCAAGTGCCTAACCAGTCCTTTCTCCATATTCTTTACAAAGTCTTCTGTCTATTTTACTAGGTTATATTCTGTTCTGTTTATTTCTCTCTTTGCTTCCTCCCTCCCCTTTCTCTCTCTCTCTCTGTCTCACACACACACACACACACACACATACACACACACTACTGGTGAATTTCCAGGTCATGTTTGGTAAGCAAGTTAAGGAAGCACCATGTGCACTAGCTCTCTTGTCCCTGGAGTTTCTGCCTAGTTTTATGCTAAGAAACTGGAGTGTGGTTGGAAATGTAGTTCTAAACCATGCTGCAGTCTGCCCAACTCTGTAATATACCCATTTGTTTCATCACAGAGGAAAGGATACTAGACTAAGGGTCAGGGGTTACAGTATCACTTCTGTGGCTAATATTGTCTCTATATGCAGACATACAGCCCAATGCATTGACCAAGGACTTTACACATAGCACCTCATTTAATGAGCCCGGAAAGGGGATCAAACAGATCTTCCTTCTCAGGGAGGAAGAAAAGTATCACTCTTGGGAGGCATCGAGAGGAAGAATTTAGCAATGGCTCCACGTTCTGACTCCCGTCAATTGACACAGGTCTCTGTTCCTCGATTAAGTAAGCTCACCAAGAGCCCTGCGCCACTTCCTGAGGGTTAAGTGGCTTTTGAACCAGCAAATGAAATGGAATTTAGTGAGAATGTTTTGGAAACCCAGGTGGTTAAAGATTCACACCACATTTCTTCAATTCAGCCTCACAGATATTACAACCAAAGTCTTCATCTCCATCTGTGTGATTCTTGCAGCTATCATTCAAGGGATTCCTGTGTGTCACTTAATGACCCACCTAAGCCCCAACTAGGATATTTCTGCTCATGCTTTAGTATGTAAAGAATGTGAAGCTCAGTGAAGCTGAGTTTCCCGGGGAAGTAGAGAGAGTGAGTCACAAAGGTGGAATTGACTCCAGGATCTCTGGCCCCTATCCTTGGTCCACCCTCGGTCCTTGGCTGCCACCCAGTGAGCAAACACTCCATTCTCCAGGGTACTGGGCCCACTGACTTTTCTCTCCCAGCATTGACTGAGGAAGTAACCTCTGCCTCTTGCTCTTGGTTTTCACATCTGCCAAACTCAAGAGCTTCAACTAAAAGATCAAGAAAGTTCTTCCAGAATAGAAGGTCAGGGGCTGGACAAAGCTTAGTGGCAGAGCACGTGCTTAGAATGCATGAGGCGCTGGATTCAGCCCCCACAGGACAAATGCAAAAACAAAACCAAGGCCAAGTGAGTCTGTGATCTTTCCTTTAGTTCGCATCAGTTCTCCCTGAGTATTTAAACTCCTGAGAGAAAATTGTTCCCTAAAATGAAGTTTTACACATGTTGTTATCAGGAAATACATAAACTTGTAAGCCTATGAATTAATCATTTAAAAATAAATAAAATTGGAATTAGTCTAGTGACAGTGGCCATTGAGAATGTGCAGACACACCTTTTTGACTATCATCTTTATCTTATCAGACTTTAAGACACCTCAGTAAAATCAGGAGCAGCCTGAAACTCAATCAGAAAATCAAGGATCAGGAATAACATTGACTTTGGATCCAGAAGGCCTGGGTATGAGTTTCAGCCATCATTTTTATGAGCTGTGCAAGTAATTTAACATTTTTATTGTCATCTGTGAATATTAAGAGTCATGCTATCTTCGTGGTAATTATGATGCAAATTGTTTTGAAAAATGTCAACACTGTACAAATTTTAATGGTTAGTTTCAATAAGGAAGTATGATTTTATCATTAATGAGTACAGAGCTTCTTGTGAAATCTAGGTGAAAATACCAGGAGATGCCATCTTACAGATAACTGGAGGACTCAGAGAAACTCCATGGGAGCTCAGTAATTGAGATCAAACAGGGTTAAAGGCATGTGGGGTGGAAGAGGCTGGTTCCTGAGACTGTGCTGAGATTTTCCCTGAGGGCTGAGCTGTCTGCAGGACAGGAATAACCCCACAGCCCCTCAGCAGCTCCCTACAATGCTAATACACCATACAATTGAGTAACACATGTGTTTTCAATGTCATGCAACTTTGTGCTATGATTTAAAAGTTTTGCATGTGACAAAGTTTAATTTAAAGATGGAATGTTGGGGTATTAGTCACTCCTCTTCTGCTTTTAGCAGCCTGGATGTGGTTTTCCTAGTGAACTTTTTGATCCATCTTAGAAACCCTACCTTCTTAGAAAACCTACCTTCTTTCCAAAAAAACTGATCACCTCCTCCTTCTCTGTTTCCATTACAACATGTATTCTTGTGTTTACGATTGGTTCTCAGTAGTCCTTCTTGTTATTTTCTATAAAATCCCCATGAATGCTGAACCACTGCTCTTAGGCAAAAGAAAGTGCATGTTGATTGTTCAACAAATAAATTTCTGCATAAAATAAAAAATAAAAATAAAAAGGGCCTGTAGTTACATGTCTCCGCTTATGTTTTTGTCAACCAATCGATATATCACCTCATTGTACATGTGTTTACGCTTAAAGATATCTTCTCTAATATGTAGTGCTGATTCATCAACATGAACTCCTGGCCAGCAGCACTGCACCTTGTGCTGGAGTGAGCACACATATGTTCTGTGTAAGACACATCACAGTGTTCTTGCTGTCCTGTGCTTAAGAACACTAGACAGCACTTGAGTTTTGGGCTTGAGGGCCATTTTAAACAGAGAAAGCACCACAAAAATACAGGGGAAAAATTGCACCGAACAGATATTGAAAAGGACATTTGTTTAGTGTGGGAGTTGATTCAGGAAGGGAGAGTGACAGCTTATTCAGTCCTAGCTGGGAACGGGGGACCTGTGGCACATATATTTGGCTTTTCTGTGCATTTTCATGAGAGACCTTGAAAATGCTGCAAGTGTTGCTTAGAAGTTACAAGTGAATTTTAGCAAATTAATGAATTCACAGATATGGAATCCACAATATTGAGGAGCAACTCTATGTATCTCCTGTAGATCTTGCTAAACGTGCACTATTGATTTAAATGTCTATGCTTTGTTTTAGGTCAAATTCCCAAGAATAGAAATAGATTTCTTTATTGCTTTTCCATTGTTTTGGACTTAGAACATCTCTCTGTACCTTGCAGTGAGTCTCTCCCTAATGCCTCCAGTGACCTGACTCCTGGTTCTCGGATAGCAATCACCTCCAAGCCGTATGTTAAGGTGATAGCCCAGGAAAAGGGCCAGCCTCACCCCAACCAGCTGGGACGTCACAACTGACACATGTTGCTAATTCTCTCTGGCTGATACTTCCATGCTGCCTCTGGGGACTTTCCAAACAGTCTACTCTCAAAACCTCAACCCACCCTCAGCTCTTCTGTGTGGACATTCCCAACATTGTTCAAATGGAGGCCACCTGACTCAGAATCTTTATAATTTTCCTGACAGTACCACACTAATAAGTACTTCAGGGAATGACATAAACAAGATGGTGAGTAGGAGATTCCAGTGCTCCTCCCCCCGTGTGGGCCCATGATTGGGATTAATGTCCTTAGAGGGAAGAAAAAAAAAGATCTCAGAGAGCTTGTTCCTCCCTTCTGTTACATAAGGGACAATGCGAAGCTGGCAGTCCACAAACCGGAAGAGAGCCCTCACCAGAACTCAGCTCTGCTGGCATCTGGTCTTAGACTTGCAGCCTCCCGTACCGGGGAAATAGGTTCTTGTTGGTGACAGCTCTTCCAGTAGGCAGTAAGGCTAAGACACCCCACAGAAACAATGATCTAACAACTACCAGCCCTGAAGGAGCTCTGAAATACAATTAAGAAGCTATGGCGACCCAGGGGAGCACAAAAAAGAAAATGGCTATGTAGAAAAGTGTAGAGAACATATTATCTTTGTCACTTCATTCCCCAGAATGGCACAGATCAGTGACAAGAGGAATACCCACGGCTGTGATACCTCCTTGGAGAGGAAGAGGAGAACAGCAGGACCCCACAATCTATACCCACATGAACCCCAGCTGATGGAACTGCCCAAAGACCACGTTGCCAAGCTTGCTTGGATGCTCCTGGACCTGGAACCTCCACCACACAGCTTCTGGATTAAGTGCCTCCAGATGTGTCGCAGACCTTGTTAGCATCTGAACACTCACTGAGTGGCTTAGGAGGGTTCATCCAGACCTAGTACAGTCTCACCAGATTCAGCACTGCTGCAAGCCCCAGAACAGACAATCCTGCACCTTACTAGAACCAGCACTCTCACATGCTCCAGGGCACATGTGTCCCCATGTGTCCCTGGATTCTATACCAGACCCAATGTCACAGGGTAGCCCAACCAGCCAGCACCCTTATGTTCACATGCAGCCATCCCTACGGAAGTCAATCCATGAGAACAGCAAGAGGGGACTGCTTCAGATGTGCAGGCACCAACACAAGCCTACATATAAGAAAAAACATCAGGAAAACAAGAAACCATCAAGGGAACACAAAAAATTTCCAATAAACATCTAAAATAGATGGAGATCTGCAAATTGTCTGGCAAGAAATTTAAAATACAGATGGTCCCCAAATTAAATGGCTTGAATTACAATTGTTTGACTTATAGTTGTGTGAAAGTGATACCCATAGAAACCCTACTTTGATCTTCAATAACCTAAATTTTAAACAGAAAATTTGATTTTTAACTTTTTTCTGGATTAGTACTATAGTACTCTCTCACAATGCTGAGCACCAGAGTGAGTCCACCACATAATCACCAGATTAAGTAATTGTGACTCTACATTACATCGTGTTGCTGGCTGGGATGCTCAGTAGGTCAGCTGTATTAAATGCATTTTTAATTTGTGATATTTTCAATGCTCAACGGATTTATTAGAATGTAATCTCATCATAAAGTCCAAGGAGCACCCAGAATTGTTTTCACATAGCTCAGAGAAGTATAAGAGAATGCAGATTGGCAATTCAACAGAATCAGAAACACAATACATGAGCAAAATTAGGATTAACAGAAAGATAAAAATCATTACAAAGAGTCAAACACAAATTGTAGAGCTGAATAATACAATAAACGGAATGAAAATGTTAGTAGAGAGCTTCGAAAGTAAACTTATCAAGCAGAAAAACTGACAAACTCGGGCAATTCAAATTTATTCAGTCAAAAAAGAAAAAAAAGAGTAAAAATATGTAAAGAAAGTCCCTTAGATTTGTGGTATACCATACCACCAAGCCAACCACTATGTGCATTGTAGGAGTTCAAGTAGGAGATGAGAGAGGAAGAAATATTGTTTAAAGAAATAATGACCAAGAGCCTACCAAATCCGGAGAGGGAATTAGCAATGCAGATTCAAGAATTCCACAAGACTTCTAACACTTTGAACATAAAATAGTCCACACAGAGGCATATTATAATTAAATTATCAAAGGTCAAAGACAAAGAATTTTGAATATAGCCAAGGGTGTCTCCATAAGACTTCAAGCAGGTCCCTCAGCAGAAACCCAGCAGGATAGCAGAGAATGGGATGCTTTATTCAAAGCACTGGGGGAAAAAACTGCTAATCAATATTGCTATGCTTGGAAAAATTATTCTTTAGAAAGGGTTACTAACCCCAACACCACATGCACAGCAGAGTGTCGAAGCAGTGAAATCCACATGAAAGACTATATAAATTGATTCTCTCTCTCTCTCTCTCTCCTTCTCTTTCTCTCTCTGTCTCTCTCTCCCTGTCTCTTTAAAAAGAAAGAAAGAAAGAAACGACTTCTCCCCAACAAAAAGACTGAGGAGTTCTTCACCACTAGTCTTGCTTTATAAGAAATATTGAACTGAAATAAAAATATACTAAAAATAAAACAAGTGCAGCATAAATCTCACTGTTAAATGCAAATATGTACACAAATACAGAATAATAAAATGCTGAAATGGTGGAACATAAATTATTTTAACTCTAATATAAAAGCTAAAAGACAAAAGTTTGTTAATGAGTATGCAATACGAAAAACAAATTTACTATAAGAATCCAAAATGCAGAGCTCCTGAATACAGAAAGCAATTACTGACAGATCTGAAGGAAGAATGACAGCAACGGATGCTGCAGACTTCAGTACCCAGGTTTCAACAATGGATAGCACATCTGACGTCACTAAGGACATATTTTCAGCCATCCCTTCATCACAGAATATCACATCCGATTGTCAAGAAAATATTGCAATGCATACTAACAGGCAATAAAAGACAATTTGAAGAAATCAGAACAGAAGGTCACACAAAAGAACCTAGATGACTTTGTTGTAGAGATAACTTTTTTTTAAGAGAAAGGGACAGTGAGAGAGAGAGAGAGGAAGAATCAATTTTATTTAGTTCTTCATGGACTTTCGTTGCTCAGACACTTTGTTGTGTACGTGGTGTGGGGGTTTGAACCTGCGTACTCAAGCATGCAAGGCAAGCGCCGTAACCGCTGAACCACCGCTCCAGCCCAAGCGAAAACATTTTACACACCACAGAAAGGCATGATCGAAGAAAGAAATAATTTTAATTCAAATTAAAAACTTCTCTTCAAATGTAAGGAAAATGAGAGGCAAGACCCAGAATTGATGAAATGTGGTCTGCATGCAGAATGGAATAGCATTCAACCTCAAAGATAAGGAAGTTACCACTGTGCTAATGTGGATGAACTTGAAGAGCGTTATGCTAAGTGATAGAAGCCAAACACAGAAAGACAAATCCTGTAACATCTCACACATGGAACTTGAAATAGTCAAACTCATAAAAGCAGAGCAGAAGGGTGGCCGAGGGCAGAGGACACCGTGGAGATGGCGGTCAAAGGATATGACATTTCTGTTATTCAAGACGAGCAAGTCCTGCGTATCTAGTGCACAGCGACGTGAGTGTAGTTAGACAGTACTGTGTTGTGTACTTGGAATTTCCTGAGGGTGGATTCTTTCGATTTTTTTTTTATTATTAACACTTTTTAATGGGATTCACTGTGATATTTCTGTACACCCTTCCCGGTCCCTACTAATCATTATTTGTTACTCAGATTATCATTGCTGTTGAAAAATGCCTAAGAAGAGCAACTTAGAGGAGGAAACACTGATTCGGGATCATGGGTTCAGAAAGTTTCAGTCCATGCTTGCATGTGGGCCGTGGTGAGATAGAGCATCACGGCAGAATGGGCACCTCTTGGGGACCAGGCAGGGAGGGTGGGTGGTTCAGGAACAAAATATGCTCTTACAGGGCATGCTTCTAGGGTCCTGCTTCCTCCAACAAGGCCCCATCTTCCACACTTTCCAGCACCTCCTATTCAACTGGGAACCCAAGCCCTCATGATGCAATCACTGCCCCAAAGCCCTACCTCTGAACATTGCTGCATTGAGGACAAAAGCTTTCAATGTGTGACCCTTTGGGGGACATTCCAGATACAAAGCATGCTTTCATATCAACTTTTTTTCACATGTGAGAAAGTATCACATATGTGTTACTTGACTTTTTGTGTCTTGTTCATTTTGTTTAATGTGATGTTCTCTAGTCACATCTGCAAATGGCAGATGTTCCTTCTTCTTTTACAACCGAATTATGTGCCATTATGTATATAAGCTATATTTTCTTAACCCATTCATCTGATGGTGGGTACCTAGATCAATTCCATATATTAGCTCTTGAAACTAGTGTCTCAATAAATATGGGCACATGGGTGGCTTTTTCATGATACTTTCTCTTATTGGTTTATAGAAAAATTCTTGTTTATTACATGTTGATTTTATGTCCTGCTATTTACTATTAATTTCTTATAGTCTTTTGATGGAGTTTTAAGGTTTTTTTGCATATTGAATCACATCATCTGCAAACAGGGATAATTTAACTTCATTCCTTATTTTTAGACCTTCTCTTTCTTTTATCTAATCACATATCATAATGTCATGCTCGGGGGCTGGAGCAGTGGCTCATTGGTTACAGTGCTTGTCTGGAATGCGTGAGGATGTGGGTTTGGAACGCCACACACAACGAAGTGTTGGAGCAACAAAAGCCACATGAAAAACTAAATAAAATTGATTCTACCTCTCTCTTTCACTGCCTCTCTCTCTCTCGCTCTCTCTCTCTCTCTCTCTTTAAAGATAAATAAATAAATAGCCAAAGTTTAAAAAAAAATGTCGTGCTCAAATTGGTTTCATTTCAGGGATGCAAAATCAAACTGAAAATCAATAAGCATAATACATCACATAAAACAAATGAGGAAAAAATATCATTTTATCATCTCAAAAGATGCTGAAACAGCCTTTTAAAAAATTCAACATTGCTTCTTGGTAAAATCCCTGAACAAATTAGGTATGAAAGGTCTATACCTCAACATAATAAAGAGTACCCACAACAAACCCATAGCCAACATTATAGTGAATGGGGAAAAATTGAAAGCGTTTCTCCCAAGATCTGGATCAAGACAGGAGCATCTACTCTGGCCACTCTTACTTGGCATAGTCCTACAGATTTGAGCCAGAGCAATTAGGCTAGAGGGTAGATCTTTTGTTCTTGCCACACAGAAATAAAGAAGGATCTGGCAACTGTGTGAAGTGGTGAATGTGTTAATTAGCTTGATTGAGGTGATTGTTTCTCCATATGTATGTATATCAAAAACATCAGATTAGTTTAAGAAAATTAATATTTCCAATACATAGTCTCCGTGGAACTCTCACATCAACTTTACCTCCATGTCATAAAAAAGGAGACATGAGACTTGTGAAAGGCAAAAAAGAGTACACACTCAAGTCCACGCAGAGTTAGGAACTCTTCCCATTGTATTAAACAGCAGCGTAAGTGCCCATTAGGTTCAAGGCACAGTTCCAGAATGCAGAGACCATGGGGGAGAAGTAAGGCAAGCTCTCACCTACCATGGGAGGGGCAGATACTAATCACATAACCTCATAATTCAGTGTATAGCTGGACACTGTGACAAGTGAAGAAGGAAGCAGTGCTATGTAATGAGCAACCCTTGAGCCTCATCTGTCTGGGAGGCCGAAAGTCTCCTTGCCCAAGCATGAGCTGCGTCTGCTGCGGTGGAAGCAACGAGTTGAGCCGACTGGGAAAAAGAAAGGCTGAGGGAGAGAGAGGTGGCTGTGCAAGGGGACCCTGGCTCTAGGTGACCTTGCTAGCCTTTGTTGTCAATCACTGAGAACAAAATGGTGGGAGGGGCTTAGGCTGGAAGGTGGAAGGGAAATGCTGAGTTCAGGTTTGAATACAAGGAGTTTGGGATGCCTTGGAATAACTCTAGGGGAGAGGCTGAGTGAGGAATGGAAAGGAGACCCTGACTGATATAAATTTCTGTCATCAACCATGCAGTGAAATTGAAGCCATGAGGAAAATGCAAAAAGAGAGATAAAGGAGCAGGAAAATTAGCCGTTATGAAGATTAATGAGCTCCAATTTGCCATGGAGAGAAAGAGTAGAATAAGCCTGTAAATAATATTGAAAGCAAGGAGCATATTGTATCATTTAAAGCAAAGGAGATTGTTTTACAAATATAGAATTCTATTTCTAAATGAAGTTATAGTTGACAAATGTCCTTTAAATTCAGCAGTGTACACATCATTGATGAGTTTTAGCAAGGCTTCTTCTGATGGATAATGATGATTCATCTGGATTAAAGTGGTTGATCAGTAAATTGAAAGGGTGATTATAGATTATTGATTATTGACTTGATAAGAGTGCCCGAGAAGGGAAGAGCAACAGGGCTATAGACGGAAGGAATGTTCAAGAGCAACGGCCATAATTGTGATGACTTCGCTCTCTTGCCTCCCCTTCTTCAAGCAATGAAGGCATTCTATTTTTTATTGACTGTCTTTTCTACTTGCTCCTGCTGCTCAATAAAAGAAGTGTATCCTTCATCATCTTTGGCTGACCAACCCACTGGCTTCAGACCACAGTCTGATATGTCATAGAACCTCAACCCTTCCTTATAGGAGATATGCAAAGAAGGAAGGGAGGAAGCAGACAGACAGGCAGAGATGGAGGGAGGGGAGGAGGAAAGGGAAGGAGGGCAGTGAATTTTTCATATGAATCTTTATTCCAGAAGGTGAAAAAAAAGTTAGACAACTAGTAGTCATAAGCAACATCTAAGCAACTAACTGCATAGAACGTCTAAAGTGCATCTGTTCACCAAGGTTTCCTCTCTCTATTAAGAAAAAAATATCTTTGGGGGGAAAAATATCCCAAATTAATTTTCATGAACAACTGATTTTATGATCATACAATATAAAGTTAGTTTTGCAAAACCACTTTGGGGTGGATCATCACATTAAAACAATATCTTATGGAAGTAAGGAACAATTTTGTGGGAGAGCCAAGTTCTTGAAAAGGTGCTAGGTGACTGTGAACTGGTGATTTATTTCTGTTACCAAGAAACAGCACTGTCCCTGGGGTCCTGGAGGGCTGATTTCTGCACTTCAGCCAGTTCCCTGCTCCCTCGGGCTTTCCCTGTGCACCTGTCTCCAGGTCCCATTTGAGTAACAGATCATCAGTGTGCACGGGGAAGCTGACTCTCTCACAGATCTCGTGTGAATGTGCTTGCCTGCTTTGGAGAACTTATACCCTTTCTGTCATTGTTTCAAAAACTGAATCTTTGCACACAAGCAAGAGCACATATTATGCAAACGTCATACTTTTGGAGCTGCTGCTCTGAACTCAATCATCATACCTTTTTTTATGCTGAGTTTATAAAATCTCATATTACTGGGATGATTTTGCTAAAATCATAAATTATATTCCTTTTGTTTCGACAACACTTACATCAAGAAAATATTGTCTGGTGGGTGGATCTGTATTTGCTCTTTGGCCAGATAGTGGGAAACAGATTTAAAAAAACAACCTTAAAATGTATTAGTGTCTAATTTCTGGAGCAGAAAAAAGCATCAGAATTATTTTCCCAACAACACTGTCAGAACTGGTACATCCACACAGACTCCCTTCAGGAGAGTGATCTTGCTAAGTTGTCAATATAATCCTGGTCATCTGCCTGAGAAAAATGCAATGCAAATTATCTATACAGTTACTTTGTTTTGTTTTGTTTTAGGCAGTGAGCAGCACGTGGTGTGCAGTGAGCAGATGGCTTAGTAAGTGAACTGGAGGACTGCACAGCTCACCTTCTCCAGAGCCTTGACTTCAGTGTGCTCCCAATTTGCTTCAATGTCTGATTCCCAAACCTCGCCATGGTCTTTCACCCCTCACCTTTTTCCTTAGCTTCTTCAAACTTTTACAATGCTTCAGATGAGACTCTGGAAACCTCTTCTACAGCCCCAACCTTCATTTCTCCTGCTAAATTAGTAACTTAGAGTGAATTCTTAGATCCACCAACTTACAGCCATTCTGAGCAGATGTCAAGCCCAGCCCAGCCCAGGAATATTCACTTTCTGCTCCACACTCTGAATCCCAATTTCTCCAGACCTGGAGGATGGGACCGAACAGCAACAACCCAAGGCAAAGAGCCACGGGCTCTGGAAAGATCTGCAATAAGCATTTCCTCCGCACCTCCCCATCCAACCCCACCTTCTGCAGATGAATGAAAGGCTCTGCCAAGGAAGGAAATAAAGCAAGCTTGCCCTACATTAGACACCGCCCCATGAGCATGCTCCTGGCTCCCCAAGGACCCTGGCAAATCTAGATGCATGAATAGAACACTTCTAAGGAAGGATCGGTGCCTGCATCATGAGATGGATGTTCCTGAACCCTGTATCCGCACTTTGTAGAGAAGCATAACATGCCCGCCCTCTTCCTTATCTGTGTGTGTACACTTGGAGAAGGGGACACCGTCTGCCCACAGGCATGCAGTAGCTGAGAATAAGGCTCTGCGCTGTCCACGGAGGGTGCGTTTTTCTGCAGTCCTAACCTTGAGTTTGATTGGCTTCACCCTGGGAGAGATGGAGCAGAGAGAGCAAGCCCTCTCCTGGGGTGAATAGCCCTTCCCCTGGCCTTTCTGAAGATACTACCAACTATTTGGCTATTCCTTCCAGGAGGATCATGGTCAAATGAGTGAATTAGTTCGAGTCAAACACTATTAGCTACGAGACTTTTAAATGTAATCTGACAACTCAATATTCAACTTTAATGATAATGATGATAATAGGTAATGTATTCTGTGTGTTGTGGATACTCCATGGAAACAAAATGTATTTCAGACTCCAAGATCCACAATGCCACACACGCACAGTCCTGAGTGTGTGAAAAAGCTGGTTACTTACACAGCCGGGGCTTCCTGGGGAGAGCGGCACAAGCCCCCACGCTGGCCTGGAGATGGCTCGAAAGAGCTAGGACAGGAGACCAGCTTGGGGTTCTCACTGTGGCCAGGGGGTCGGGCCAGCTTAGGGGTTCAGAGACTTACCCTGAATCTTGCACTAGCTCCATAGGAGGGATCACCTGCTCTTTCTTAACAATTTTCTCCGCCCTGAGGTGAAAGGGGGAAAGAGGATAGGTGAAGCTTACAAGCGCTCAGTAGTCAAAAATTAACAGTGGGCTCAGTGCTAGGGACCTCACAGGAAATGTGGCGTCTTGGTGGAGTTGACCTCAACCTTTCAAAACAGCTGATTCATCATTTCCCACAAATGGCACCGACTTCCCAAGGTCAAATAGCAACTAGGGCAGAGCCAGGATTTGATGTTGTCCAGAAGGTCAGAGCAGCCCAACCCAGCCACATGACCACAAGGATGAAAAAGTTCATAGTGAGATGCCTGTTGGTTGGGCCATCAACTAATGTCTTTGTTAGTATACACACGGATGGTAGCAATTATGTTTAGAGTAATGAACTTGGTGGGTAGGGTCCAGATCTTAGGCAAAGAGGTTATATAGCCAGACAAAAAAATCACAGAATATGCTGTCCTCAAATTGGTCCCCTCCTCCCTACACAGGTGAGGGAGGCCACCTCCCCTCCGGCCACAGAGTGAGTCAAAGCAGACCGCATACCGCATGAGCCATACATGTGCCCAAGGGCCAAACATCATACCTGGTACAAGATTTGCTGCTAGAAAGTCTTGCAATTTTCTAAGCAGCGCAATAATTTCTTCAGTGAATTGGATAAATAAAAGAGCAAGTCGCATTTAGCCAGAGGAATGACAGAGCACGTTGCTGTTTTTCCCTCGGTATTTGAAAAGTGGTGACATGTGATAGTCTTGGCTCGCAATCTCATGGAAATTCACCTAACAACTCCCTTCCTCTCGTAAGCTATTTCCTTCCTGACGGGCTTAAGTGGATGAGCGATTGCATCCCTGCTGTCCTCTACGGTGTCTAAGAGAAGAGTGTCTTGGAAGCAATTTTGCAACCTTAGATGATTGTGTAGATGCAGACTCAACTTCTGATGCATACATTTGCCAGAAACTGAAAGGCTCCTTAATCTACTCTTCAGCCTGGGGTTAAAGTGTAGTTGTAGCTGGATGGATGCATTTATTATGACTAACTTTCAAGAAGTTACATAACCTACTGGGAAAACAATGTAACTCTCAAAGCCCTGGAACAAGTGGCTGGATCTTCCCTGGCAGATCGTGACTGTGCTGTGGAAGAAACGCACCCGTGGCAATGACAAATGATTTTCCAGAGAGTTTGCTGCGCTCCACTTTGTACAGCAGGTGTGGAAGGACGTGGAAGATCGCAACACCTCCTCTGGGACCCTGGGGATGGGGGGATCACACAGGTGTGCTATTTGAAGGGAGCACTGTGCTAACAGGGTGCCTGTGTGGAAGGTGCTTAAGATCAGCCTTCCAGAAGGATCTGGGCAGGGAGGAGGGAGTGTGTGTGTGTGTGTGCAATGTGGTCTGCAGTTTTGTCATCGATGACAAGTCACCAGATCAGTTTCTCATGATGCTTCGTGCCTAGGCAGCTCTTTGGCGTGAGCCTAACTTTACTGAAATGGGAAAATGAGATTCCGGAAACCAGCCTGGGCTGTCAGCCATGACTGATGGCTTAGAAGGGATTTTGTGTCATCCAGGTTACCACTGCAATTGAGTAAAAGCGAGAAGCGGAGATGGCGTCATCCGGGGCTCTGAATTCCCTGCAGTGAGCGAGCGCCAAGCAACAGATTGCACTAGACATATTTAAAGATCTCTAGATAATTTAAATACATAAAATAGCGTACAGCAATGTTTCAGTGCATGGCACAAGGCCTGCACCTGCAGGTAGCTTGTGAGTGTTTGTGATTTACAGAAGGCCCTACCACTCTCTTCTTAAATGTCAGACAGTGTCCCAAGACCGCAGAATGTTTGCAGGTTTACGCTAATTGAACTTTAATGACATCCTGTGGGTTGCTCAAAAGGGCATGTGAATTGCTCGCCTCCTGATCACTGAGGAATCTGAGATATGACGAACTTAAGTGACTTGGAAAGATAACATTCAATAAATCATGGGTGGGGTCGAGAGTAAACCTGTCTCAAGCATCCTGCTTCCCTGGAGAGAGCATTTTGATGTTGTCACCACTTCCACAGTCTCACTGCTGGAGACACTGTGGCATGGTGCACTGCTAAGAATCTCCACATTTAAACAATGACCTGGAGCAGAGCCGTCCTTGGTCCGTTAATGAGGGACGATGCCAAAGGTGACCTTCCTGAATCCCCACCTCCACGCTGTCTGTCCAGGAGGTTGTGCCCCAATAAAAGTTCATGCTAAATTGGCAACTTAGAGTAAGTCAACTTCCGCCCACTCGGGGAAAATGCCAGAGCCCATCAGTCCAGCCCAGAAATAGCAACCTCTCCCTCCACAGCAAACCCTGGGAATAGGACCAATCAGAAATAACGGGAAGGAAAGACCCACAAGCTCTGGGAAGGACGGAGACAGGTGTGATGCCGCACCTGCCTGGTCTACCTCACCTCCTCCAGATAAGCAAAAGTGGCCTGTCAAGGGAAGAGGTGACCCAGGCTCACATCACGAGTGGAATCACCTTCTGAGCGTGCTCCTGGCCCCCAGGGATGCTAGGCACCTCCAGATTCACAGGGAGACTTCCAGGGGAGGGTGAGCCCTGCACCCTAGAATTCGTTCTCCTGAGCCGTGGACTTTGTGATGCTAAACTCCTCCCAACTGTATTTGAGATGAGCGTCATATCCAGATGAAGTGGAGGATGAAAATTTACAAGTAAACATGGAGCGTTCAGTGTGTTCTGCTCTTAAAAATCACACCTAGGGAATGAGGCAGGAGGTTAGCAGCACTGGCTTCTTTGCAACGCCCGTTGGTTTCTTGACTGTGGCTAAGGCACTAGTTGAGCAGTTGGTCTCCTATCAAATCATTACCCCCACCTCGGAAAAATAGGCATTTTCAAACTCTCACGGTGCAACTTCAGAGTGACTGCATGAGCGGGAGCAAATCAGTCTCCGAGTCTGAGCTGCTTCATCTGAAATGTGATCTCTCAGATCTTCTAGGATTGAAGGTTAAATGAAATAAGATGTGACGAGCCCAGTGCAGTGCCTGGAACATATTAAGGGCCCAAGAGAAGCCACTTCCACCCCTCCCTGGGCGACTGAATCATCCTTTCCCTGACGGCCTTGAGGAGAGGTGTGCTCCTGATAACGCTTCTCAGGTTGCTATGTGATGTTATCCAAGTGAACAACCTCTCTGGTCCTTGTTGCCCTTCTCCATAAAGAAGCCGTGGAGCTGGGGAATCTCTGAGATGGCTGGGGACTGGGCTGTTTTGATTCTGTCTGGAAAGGGTGCGTGTCATGCTGAGGTCCCCAGCAGTTTATTTCTTCCCATTTCTGTTCTCTCTCCACCAAAGTATGACATTGGTTATCTAGCTGCCTGTGGCCACGAGGCTGCCTTCTTCAGCTAAAAGGCGTAAAAGGGATCAGGCAGGCGTCCCTTCTTCACCATCTGCCCATGCAGGAACTCTAGCTGGCTCTGTGGGGAAGGAGCCCAGGTCTCTGGCTTCTACTTCAGTCAATCTTTACTGCTAGGCTGCTCTGGGGTTTAGGAGGAAGCTGCGTTGCTAGCCAACTAAACCCAGGGAACCACACACTTGTTATATCATTTACTGTGGCAATCGTGACAAGCGTTCACCATCGTCAGACTGGCTGGGGTCAACGCCCAGATCACAGCTTCTAGCTGGGCAAACTTGAGCAAGTTACCTAACTTTCTGTTTAGTGTTCTAGTCTATAAAAGAGGCAAAATAAGACAACTTGTCTTATGGGGTTATTATAAATATCAAAAACTTTAAGGATGTAAGGTGCTTCCAAGAGTCCCTGGCACATGGTAAAGATATTCAGAGTTGTGTTCACTGTTCTAACTATTCTAACTATTCTGCTCCGGTGAACACAGCTAATCTTGACTACACCCCTGACACTCTACTCCTGAAGAGCATGAGAGCTCAAAAGGGCAGCCCTGTGTCACAGCAAAGCGGGGAGCTGAAACCCCAAACCTTGGTTCTTGTGTTCTGATGAAAGAAAAGTTAAAGTCAGATACCAGAAGTCATGCAAAAGAATTTTATTATAAGTGAAAGTAAAGTGAAAGCAGAGTAAGGCTCAAGCAGAGAGCACTCTCTAGAGAGAGCGGGCTGTCTCTGAGCAGAGAACGACAAAGGAGACAATGCTGTCTCCAAATGTATTGCTGTTTGAAGGTTGATCTGAAAATTTCCTCCTTCAGCAGCCTTCACCAATCAGGGATTCAACTTTTCCTTCACGCTGGGCGGTGGAGTTTTTGAGCTTAGTTGGTTTTCTCTGGAACTGTCATGGTGGCCATTCTATGGGGGCTTCATGTATAAGTCAATCTCATGTTGATGTGGGCATTGGGGACAATAGAAGTCAAAAGTTACCTCAGTGCCCCTGCGCTATTAAGGAATACCCTCTGAGCTAGTAGGAGATACCTGTTGCCAGTAGCTTGTAGGTTCATCTCAGCTTTTATGCACCCTGTCAAGAGATAGTCCCGTAGAAGCTTTGTTCTTGAGGCCTCCCCTCCGCGTTACCTCTTTTGCTTTTGTTTGTCCTCAACATTTTTGTGCTAATGTTTTCCACAGCTTATCTGCCTTGGCAGTAGCTTAGAGAGCGCTTGGAGAGTGAACCTGCGGCCTGGTCGCGTATTCCACCGCTCGTTGCTAGCTGACATGCTCACCTGAGCACAAGGTCAGTGCTTCCGTCGGTTCTAGAGTTCTGCTATGCACTGAGCTCCACGCTGAGTGCTCAGCTCATAAACATGGACACCTCGTGGTGCCTGACCATGCCGAGTCAGGGGAGTCAGGGGAAGACCCAGGCAGAGCCAGCTGCCTTGATTCGAACCTAAAGTACCAGATCTGTGTGCCCTTCATCACTTCAACCTTCCATTTCCTCATCTGCAACTGGCGCCAACCTTAGGCCAATAGAATTAACCTTACTGGGTTGTTGCAAGCTTAGCACGAGGCACTGTGCCTGACCTCTTACCACAGTGCAGCAACTACTGTGTACTTAAAACAGAGGGTGGCAAATGACATGAAAGCCATAGACCCAAGGGGCATGGAAGCATCAGGAATGCTTTCTGGAGGAGGGGGAGACACGGAATGACTGACTGTTAAAGAGCAAGCCAGGGTGACTACGTACAGCCCTGGAGGATATTCCAAGCGAAGAAAACACAACAGCCTGAAAATGTAGTGCAGTGGAGTTTCCGCAGACTTGGAAGAACCTGCAGGATTAAAGAGCTCTCCTGCCTCGTCCAGGTCAAAGGAAGTAGAATCATATTGAAGTTTTAAAAACAATCTTGAGTTAATTGCCCACAAGAGAGCAGTCCAGCTCTAAATGCAGGGCCAAATCCCCCAGATTTGTTTACGACAGGCGAACTTAGTGGAGAGGATGGAAGGCCCATCCCTGGACAATCGTCAGCCCTTGCCACCTGCAGTGAATTTTGATCTGGTCTTGAGTGGTCCAAGGTTGAG